>PNEQ01005156.1:0-44799 GCA_003012365.1 Medauroidea extradentata | reverse complement strand
TGTTGAGCATTCACATTGCTAAGGTGTTTGCCGGTTTCCACATGATGAGTTATATCGTACTTCCCACCATGAGAAATGTTTATGTCGGTACGGCACACTGTACAAAATGCGAATTTCTCGCCTTTGTCTGACTTTAGAACACACGGAAAAGTCAAAGAATATTCACGTTTAAAAACCTGACCATACTGTTTCTTTTTACTCGACATATCAGAAAAGTTTTAAAAAAACTCCATTAATAACCAACACTATCACACGCAACTGTAAACACGTGATAACACTTTGTTCTTCTTCCTTACACAACACGGTAAAACAATTCAATAAACTTTTGTTTGCAACTTCTGCTCTCAATGTACAACAATTTTAACGTTAATAAAGTTATAATGAAATTATACCGCGTGATTCCATAATAGTAAACTATTCTAAACCCGCGAAACCGCATCACTTCGGTAAACAAAAACAATGGTCGGCACTCGGCAGACAATTGAACGCCACGCTTCATTTGTGTAGTGCGCATGCGCGAGCATGCTGACGCTAGAATTTTAACGGTTACTCTCGTGCCACACGTAGATAATATGGTACACTGAAGTTATAAATATGGTACAAATGTCAGAAATAAAGTATGCAGTTTACGAAACTTTGGTACCAAATACTTTTGTTACTGCATGTAATACGGCGTTAGCAACAGAAGTACGATAAACGTATAATACGTACCGAACATATAGAACATATTTATCAAACGTCAATAACACAATTTGTAAAAATCGTAAGATTTGGAGTCTTGTCCGTAAAATCGTAAAACTTAATATTTCCCGTACAAATTACGGGTAAATCGTAAAAGTTGGCAGGTATGCTGCTGGGAAGGGTGTTAAGGGGCACTGACAAAGTGAAAGAAAAGGGATACAAAACAATGGTGAATCTCATTTTGGAGTATGCGGCGGCGGTCTGGGACCCATACGTGGGAAGGGAAGTGGTAGAGGTGGGAAAGGTGCAGAGAAGGGCTGCTAGGTGGGTCACAAATAAGTGGAGTACACAGGGGGAGAGAGAGGAGAATTTCAGACCATCAGTAATGATGAGAGGACTGGGGTGGGGCACACTGCAGGAGAGGAGGAGAGTGGAGCGGTTGGTAAGGATGTTTAAGGTGGTAAGGGGGGTGGGTGGGCACAACTGGGTGACAAGGTACAGAGAGGTATATTCAGGGGAAGGGGTGATCATGAGTGGAAGATAGAGAGGGTGGGAAGAGGACAAAGAGAGGAAAAAACACTATGATGGTGAGAATGGTGAAGGATTGGAATTAATTGGTGAGGGAGGTGGTTGAGGTGAAGGGAGCGAGGGAATTTAGGAAAAGGTTGATGGGGTCGGAAAATTGAGAAGAGGTAGGTTAAGCAAATCCTTGCCACAGGGCTGAGGCCCAATTGCAAGAAGAAAAAAAATGTAAGGTTAGGTCAGGTTACCTAACTTAACATAACCTAATCTAGCCTAAACTAACTTATAATGTAAACTAACAGCCCAACAAAAAAAATTTACATAGGACTACATAGAATGTCACCAGAAACATTTTTCATCAATAAACTGACTAGCACACGTTGGCTAAACTTGATATTTACCTTCTACGAATGTTTCCAAATATAAAACACACAGGAAGTTCACCAAAATTAGTTTGAAAAATGATTAGTCATTAGCATTACATGTTTCCTACACACAAAGATTTAATTTTTCGTAGTGTTGTAATAATTTACTACATATTAATTTAGCTTTAAAATTTCTGTCACTAAATTCTTCCAAAAATAGCCTATTACAGAAAAGTACTTTTTTTTTCCGTCTTTATACATGTAGAGAAGAAGTAAACTAGATCATCAGTGCCATCTGTAATAACCACTTCTTTACAAAAACAATTTTGTGATTCCTCACAAATATAACAAAAGAAGTAAATTGAAAAGAAAGAGCAGTATATTGCTGTAAGAACAGGTACAAAGTAACAAAAACATGTTTTAGGAATGTTTAAGGTTATCAAGTAAAAATTGCTAATTTTTAGGCTTATATTAATAAAGCGAAGTGCATTTCTATATCTCCTTGTATATACAAGATTATGCACTGGCAAATGTATACCAAAATTTTAAGAAACATTATTCGAAAAAATTAATATTCGTTTGAAAACTATTCGAAACCCTAAAACCACTATTCGCACTCTCCTAGCTACGTTATATGAAATGTATTCATGCAGGACATTTGGGTGTTGTCAAATGCAGGGAAAGGGCAAAAATGTCAGTTGAGTGGTTTGGATTGTCATCCCAGCTTTAAATATGGATCGTAACTGTCCAAATTGCAAACAAGAGAGACAAAATTTTAGGCAACCTTTCTTAAAAACTGAAATGCCCTCTCAGCCCTGGCAGGTGGTGGCTATATTCAAGTGTGACTCTTAGTACCTGATAGTTACTGATTATGTTACTGAATAAAGAAGTGATGCAACAGAATTATCCAGTACAACTGGTCCAGTCAAGTCATTAACTTATTTTTTCAACACTTACCACATCAGGACTGTGCAGGTGTTGGTACTGACTGATATCTGCTGCACCTTCCAAGACAGTGTGAGAAGACTTGGTGACCCTCCTGGGTTTAGCTGGAGCAGTCCCGGGTTCAAGTCCAGCAATATGCAACTACAACAAACATCATGACATTCAAAATGTTTTAGTACATTTATATAAATAACGTAAATAAATAAAAAATTGTATGTGGTATTTCAGTGATAAACTAATATTTGGTGAAATTGTGTTTGTGCTATTATTTCTCTTAAAAAGTTATACTGTACTGTCAAATCATTAGGTAACCATCATAATTAAACCATTAGAACATTATGTCGACATTAACAAAACTAACATTCATGCAAACTTTTTATGGCCACATTTTCTCCAGTCAGAAATTATCAGCAAGAGTGAACAAGCTTCATTAAACCCCATATTAAATGAAGTCTCTGGGAGAACTCGCCGCTGATGTAAGTTAGTGCCCTGTTTACGACTCTGTGAAGTGACTGAAAACACACCATTAAAACATAACCTGTATAAATATTCCGGACCGGCCCATTCGTGGAGAGTACGCTATTGGTCTTGCTAGAAGAAGGTGCTACGCTTGTGGAGAGAGACTGGTGAAGACATCTTGGTGATGCCAGAGTCTACTGTGAGGCTACAGGCACGTACCTTCGGAGCAGTACTGGGCGGAGCAAAAGGACTGCTGCTATAGGTCGATGGACAAAAAGGAGATGCGCAACTGGAATCGAACTGAAGACCTCAAGAGTGAAGACAGTGGTGCACTCAGGGTGCTGCGCAGTACATGGCAATTTATCACCACTTTGGACTGTTATGGTTGTACATTGCCACTATTTGAAAGCCTGTTAGTTGGATATATGATAGAATTTTTATTGTGGTTTGTAATCATTAATTAATTAATTAATTGTAAACATTTTTGTTCTATAATTGTCATAGTGAGTTAACGTTTCTGTGGTACAGTAGTAATTATGTGCATATTGAGAGTGCACTGAAAGCCATAGCTGATTGCTGTTTTGTGTATTTTTATAAGATTTGTGAGCTAATAAATCAAGAAATTAATTAAAATCTTAATGTTAGATTATAAGACCTCTATCCCAAAGAGCTCATAGAATTGCCCACATGTAGTATTGCAAATATATTACAATATAGTTATAAGCCACATGGATGAAGGGCGATGGCAGCATAGATTTACAAAAGGGCACCTAATCTACGCCATAGTTGGCCAGAGAGGCATTTAAAATTTCCTATGGGTACCCACGTACATACTAACATTTATTTAAATGAAAACATGATATTGACAGTTAATGTGAGGTGGTCCACCCACCACTTAGGAATTATTTACTTCCTGTATATTTTTATTTTGTTTATTTCCTGATTTTTAATTTATTGAATTTGCTATTATCTGTTTAATTATTTTCAGATATTGTTGACAGGAGATTGATAAGGTATTGTTTGGCATTTTTTCTGTATTGTGAAGCGACCAACCTGCGCTTGGGGTATACTTTTTCGAAAAGTCAGTTGTGTTTCTAGAATTTTGTAGAGTCCCTGTTAATATTTGTTTGCATAAATAATGCTAGCCACTGTTACTGACACTTCAGAACCAAGAGCTGGTCAGCCTAGTGTCAGTTAGGTGCATGGCAGTGGTGATGCCTTTATTATTTTCAAAAGCCCTAGTGTGTTGCCCGGCTGCCCTACTTTAAGCCATTGCCTGTAAATGATTAAACTCCTAGTGTTTATACAATTGTAAGTCAGTAGTAATTGTTTCAAAATGAGTTCCATGTTGTCTTAAGCTTAATATCTCCTGAGAAAGTCATTTTGTTAAATTATGTAAATGTTATAATTTTTGCTGAACAGGATATTACCTACAAAACCCAATCTCTAAATGCAAAACCGCTATTGGGCCTGGCAAAACAGTACAATAACAGAAAACCGTGTCTGGATGCAATTGCTAATGATAATAAGTTTTCTCACTGTAATATTTTAATGTTAAATAATGTGTTCTCAAGACTGGAATTAGAATTATTCTGAGTTGTATTTTCGGACGGCACGTGAATTTAAAATAAATGTCTTGTGTGGACTTTCCTTCTGAAATCGCATAAAATTTCAAGCAACTTTTGACTCCTAGAAATTTTACGAGAATTTGATCCTTTAAAAATTATTGCAGTTGAAAAGTTTTTGGTATTTATTTTAAAGATGTGTGGATGAGTTCGGCCAGCCCGGCCATGGAACCGCGGGGGTGACACCGATAGGGGTTCACAGAGGGTACTGCAAGGTGTACGGCCGGCAATGTCCGATGCCAAGATTTTATTTAATATAAATTTTATTTGTAATAATTATTCAGTGAAATAGTAAAATACATCTTTATGCTCAGCAGAATTTTGCCAATTTTTCAGTGATTTTAGTTTGGTTCTTTTTAGAGGCCTGTGAAAATAGCATTTTGAAATTTATTTTATAGAATATTAAAAATAAAATTTAGCATTTTGTAGCATTTTCAAATTTTCACTCATTTTAAAAACTTTCAATTTAAACATATTCAACACACTTAATTTTTGCATGCACATTATGACTTCTTGTGAAAAAACTACTATAACTAACAATTTTATGTACACTAAGTTTATGTTTCTCAGGCTACCTAAGTTGGTAATACATGGAAATACAGTATACTTATAAATTGAATTTGAGCATGTTACACATCTCAACGTTACACTGCTAACCTGAGACTGAATGTGTTTATCAAGAACATCCTTTTTTCTCACTCGAGGCGACAATCACATATACCACACATCAAAATAGAACTGTCACTCACATAGAATTTATCGTCTGCGTAATTTTTTGCCCGCTCAGAAATACACACTTTAATCCGTGGCATCTAGAATTCTGTGATAATTACCGTCGAGGAAAACTTTAATTTTTTTTATTTTTCACTAGCTCTGACGAAAGCCTGTAAGCTACTTCCTGTTTACAACTGCAAACACAGCTCAATCTCAAAGTACATCTGGGGTTGCGGGATGAGTAGGCACGGTGTGTGTATGTGTGAGAAAGAGGGGGAGAGAGAGAGATAAGGTAAATTACAGTGCTATCTTATTGCAGGCACCATTTCCACGTATTGTATTTACCGCCTTGTAAACCGACCCCTACTTTTGAAGACTACCTCAAGAAAAATTAATATGACACAAATGCAAGTCGAACTGTGGCTGTCCCACACACGTTTATCAGCCGAGAGCACATATTGAGATAACTGATCCCGCTGATGTAACGTCGTCAGTTGACAAGTGGAGAGCGATAGTTTTAAGATGGAGCAGGGGCGGGGTGGAAGAGTTGTAAACTGAGACAGCTTGTGTTATAGCAATGGGAAGGAGGGCGAAAGGGGAAGCAAGAAGTAAGGAACGTGTGTGACCTAGTTGCTATCTACTTCTCTCTTATCTCTCTTTGCTCCGTCGCATTTCACGGCGCCTGCCTCGGAGCAAAACGACACGTCTCTGCACTCAACCAAAAAAATCTCCGTGGTAATAAACTTGTCGGCTTGCGCTGATAGAATAACGACGCCTTTTAACGAACGTGGAACATACTGTTAACTTTATAGGCATTTAAAATTACTGATAAATATGCGCTTTTGGTTGTAACAAAGTTAATTTTACATATTTGTTTCCTAACTGCTTGTCCCGATTCTAAGCCGAGACATCATTTTGGAGTGTCTGAATTAAAATAAAAAAAAAGTCTGCTTACAATACGGTAGGTGCGCAGCATACATGTGTGTGTGTGTGTATGTGCGCACGCGCACACACAAGAGATAGAGCTCAGATAGCGCACGAAGGCAAATAGCCTTGGTGAAGAAACTATATACGTCCACCAATATTCAGGCAGAACACGCAGATATTCTTCCAAATAGCCACGTTGTCATTTGAGCTGAGCGGAAGGTATTCTGACTGTCTTTGTCCCTCCTGCCTCAAGTTTAACCGATGCCAGCTTACAAGGATGGTTAGGGAGGGGGAGATGGAGGTAAGAGAATTTGATAGTTATTGTCCTCTTCTTTGTTCTAGTGTCCGGGCAATATACAATTTCTGTGCTGTCAGGCAAGCTTCGTCTCAAGGCTTATGATGGATGGAAACAAGGCAGTGGGCCGATGGCCCCGGCAGCGCTGATAAAGATATAGCACTTTCCCGGCTCACCCGGAGAATTTAGCATTTTATCGCAAATATAGTAGATTTTCACATTTTATCGCGGTTATTTTGCATTTGCGAAAATCACGGGCCTCTAGTTATTTTGTATCCAGACCGGTTATTTGATGTTGCTAGAGTGTTGTAGAACATTTTACCGGAAAGTGGGTCGCCATGGTATCTTGGGACGCCATTGCAGTTGCCGTGGCTGTTCACTTTGTTCTTGACTGTCGAGGAGGCCGGACGTGTGCTGCGTTGTGTGAGGTTAGCACGTGGTAAGCCAAGGGGCGCGGTCGAAAGACATGGGACAGCGATGGAAGGTGGTGAAAAGACTTGCTACAACTCTTCATTATTAATTAGCTTCGATTACTTTGATGTAAATTTACAACCGTATCAACCGCGTGGTCAGCCCACTATCGGTTATGATTTAAGTTTAGCACGTGCTATTTTTCTTTTGAGTTGGGTTTCATTTTAGTTCAGTTCTCTTTCAGTTTAATTTTATGTTGATGTACAAGAAGTTTGTACGTGCCGATGTAACCGCGGTTGCGTGAGTTTTGTGAAAAGAAGGTAATAAATATGGGCTGTTTGTTGATCTAACCACGTGTTTGACTACCGTTCTGCATGCATCCACGCTTCGATACCACGAAATCCTGAGATAAGAGTAGCTCACCGCTGAGACCGGAGCATCTTGAGGATTGATCAATTTACATTTTTTTGGACATTGTAATAGAACATGTAAGCAACAACTTGTGGGAACGTAGCACGCTAGGGCTCGTCGCGTGCCACCACATTTTGTCGCCGCATTACGTAGGGATAGTATCGTCACATCTGTAGACGCTGAATGGAGAGGAGCAGTCCCACCACAGTGTCAGTATTGAAATTGTTCAATTTTATATTTAATATGGTTTATTTAGGCTGAGGAGACTTTGAATTTTTAGTTTATTATAACCATTTGCAGCTTAACTATTATTGTACTTAAACTCCAGGCTGGGTGTATTGTTGGCAAATGTAGTTTGATGGCACAGGTGTACCTGCCCTGTTCCTGGAATGGCTAAATTTAGATTTTTGACAGTTTTTTTACTACTTTTACTTTTCACAGGAGTACGCGTGTGCGGCCGATCGTTGAGTGTGCGGGAGATGGTGCTATGTTTGCGTGGGCCGGCATGGGCCAATGAAAAGACAGGCAATTTAAGTTTGTTAAAGATATTGTTGTAAATTAATATGTAATTATAATCTTTAATAATGTTTTTCAAAGCAATATTTTCACTTCAGAGGCTCTTTAAAAGTATAAAGATTGTAATTTGTCATTATATTTGATTTAGTTTTAGTTTTCTGTTATGATTTTACCTTGGTGCGCTGGGTGGCCGCCAGAGGCGCTGCAGGGAGAGAAAAAGCATCGTGGGGGTCTGCCATTTTTTACTTGTTCGGTCGTGGAGGAGGATGGGTGTGTTGAACGGTGTGTGGGCGAACTAGCGGACATTTTCATAAACGACGTATTTTGTTTGGCAGAAACATGTGAATACGTGACCTTAAGGCAGAACTCATTACAACTGTTTGGTTATTGGGGTAGCAGATGATCGGTTATCGGAATCGCTGCAAATGGACCATAACCTCACTGCTGAAGACGTTGTAAAAAAAAATTTGCCATGTGGAAGCAGTATGCGGGTAACAGCAACTGGTCCGTGAAAATCAAGCCAGTGTGGATTCTGTTTGAAGCACCAAAATCAGTCATAACTTCATCAGGACTAAACAGGGGGCCGATGCACATGCTAGTTCAGGGGATCATCGCCACAAGAAAAGGGGGGACCACAGCACCAATATGGGGAACTGAAACAGTTGGGTTCGAGATGCAGCATTTCACCCATCCATCAGTGGTCTTCCTGTCCCTCGCGAAATGTGACATGCTATCGGTACGACAAAGTGGGACATTATGGACGGTGTTACAAATCCACAAGGCTGAATGTTCAAGAGTTAGGTGAGGGCGAGGAGGACCATCAACATTATTACATGGGTGAAGTAGCTTTGGAGGTCTGTTCGAACCCATGGTTTATACAATTCTGCTGCAAGGGGCTAAAACCACCTTTAAAATAGACATGGGTGCTGACGTAACAGTGATTGACAAAAAACTGATTGAGAAATTGGGCCTCGTTCACACAACAAGGAAAAAGCTCTTTAGTGCAGGCAAAAATCCCATCATTGTTCTCGGAATCCCTACAGTGCACCTCTCGCGGGGTGACCATTATGTCACCCAGGAGATTTACACAGTGGAGCACCAACCGCTACCACTATTGGGTCGGCCAGCCATAAAAGCACTGGACATTGTGTCAATGAAAGAGATGGCAGAGGTTATGGATGCAGTATTCAACAGGTACGTGGATAAGTTCCCAAGTGTCTTTATGGGTTGGGACAGTTCCAACAAGAGTAGCAGATCATGTAGAAGGAAAATGCAGCACCATTTGCAGTTGTGGCCCCCAGGCTAGTAGCGTTGCCCGTGAGATAAAGGGTGAAAGAAGAGCTAGACCAGATGGTGCATGACATGGTCATCACACCAGTACACACACTAACAGATTGGTGCGCCCCGATGGTGGTCGTCCCGAAGAAAAACAGGTCTATTAGACTCTGTGTGGACTACACTGAGCTTAATAAGTTTGTAAATAGAGAGAGGCTGCAGTTGCCATCAGTAGAGGAGTGTTTGGCCCAGCTACAAGATGCCCGGTGGTTCTCGATGCTAGGATGCCTCTTGAGGATTCTGGCAGATAAGATTAACCAAGGACAGTGCACCACTCACCACATTTATCTCACCATTCGGCCAATATAATTTCAATAGGCTGCCGTTCGGAATTAACTCTGGTCCAGAACACTGTCAGAGACAAATTATGCAGATAGTGGGAGGAATGCCGGGCGTCGTAAATCAGGCAAATAACATCCTGGTGTGCAGGAGCACTATAGAAGAACATGATCAGAGTGTTGAAGCAGTGCTTGAGAAGTTGCGGATACAGGGCATTACACTCAACAAAGAGAAATGTAGGTTCCAGAAGACGGAAGTGAAATTTTTGGGCCACATTGTGAGTGAAGGCACAGTAAGACCGGACCCAGATAAGACTAAGGCAGTGACTAACATGCGAGACCCTTCAAACACAACAGAGCTGCACCGTTTTCTAGGTCTAGTAAACTATGTAATGAAATTTATCCCACACTTTGTCCAGAAGACACATCCCTTGAGGATACTTTTGCATCACGAAACCGAGTGGGTCTGGGGAGCACCACAGCAAACTGCAATGAAGCAGTTGAAATAAGCGATTGCACAAGAGCCCACATTAGCACTGTATTAACGGACAGCAGAAATGCGGATATCTGCTGATGCCTCATCATATAGCCTAGGGGCAGTCCTGGAGCAATGTCATGATACCATCTGGAAACCGGTGGCATATGCACTGAGAAGTCTAACTGACGTTGAGACACGCTATGCCCAAATTGAGAAGGAGGCACTAACATTCACATGTACATGCAAAAAAATCAAAGAATATGTATTAGGCGTCAAGACCACAAGCCATTGGTCACGCTTCTGTCAAGTAAGCCACTTTCAGAACTCACTGCACGGCTACAGCGCCTGCGGATGCGCCTGAAGTGTTTTGATTATTCCATCTCGTATGTCGTAGGGATGACACTCTGTGTGCCATACACACTGTCCAGAGCGCCGGTGGAAACCCCTACAGAGAATACCCAAGAGAGTCTCGAAGACAAACTGTTCGTGGAAACAGTGCTGTGAGAAACCCCATTCTCTGATTTACGCTTGCAGGAAATAAAGGGGGTTCAAGAAATAGATTAACAATGTCACATCCCGAAGAAGGACATCCTGGAGGACTTCCGATACAAGAGTTCCATGTTATGGTCCTACAGAAGCCAGCTAACATATCAAAATGGGATGCTCATGCATGGTGCACTGATCTTCATACCCAAAAGCTTACAAGCAGAAATGTGAAGGAAACTCCACAATGTACATGTGGGCATTGCGAAGTGTCGGCGCCGGGCAAAGGAATCTGTTTGGTGGCCACATATCTCAGGGGACATTGAGAAGTTAGTAGACAGTTGTACACAGACTACTACTCGAGGTACTTTGAAGTAGTGCGCTTAGATCGTCTGATGTTCGATGCAGTTATCACACGCTTACAAAACATATTCACAAGGCACGGGATCCCAGAGACAGTCCGCAGTGATGGGGGAACTCAGTTTACGTCAGTAGAGCTCCAACAATTCTCAAAACTATATGGCTTCTCTCATGTAACCTCCAGCCCAAGGTTCCCGCAAACAAATGGAAAGGCTGAAAGTGCTGTGGCGACTGCGAAGAAATTATTTTTTCCAAATCCTCAGATTCTAATCTGGGTTTGCTCGCATACCACTCTACTCCATTGGAGTCTGGGTTCTCGCCAGCGGAATTGTTGTTCGGCCGAAAATTGCGAACAACACTGCCAGCAGCCAGCTCTATGCTGCAGCCACGGTGGGATCGCACACTAACACGAACTTTCCAAGAGCGTGATTACCTTCTCAAAATGAGGTACAAAGCCAACTATGACAAGTGCCACGGGGCAAAATCACTCCAACCTCTGGAGCAAGGGACGCGAGTCTGGATCCCAGATCTTAAACGCTATGGCACCGTGCAACGGTCCCTGGAACACCCTAGATCTTATCAGCTATCAACCAATTATCGTACCATTAGACGGAACAGGCGACAGCTGATACAAGTGTCCGGGGACGACCGGATACGAGTGCCAAGAGAGGGCAGGGGCAAGAGGCTGACTTTTGGATCACCACCATCACCAGTAGTGACACAACCACGAAATCATCAGCAGGTGGACACACAGCCTACAGAGGATACTCCCCTAGACTCTGAATCGCCAGGACAGCCCTTCCACGGTTTTTCGGCAGAGGAGCAACGAAAAGGGACTGTGGAAGCAGGTCACACGAGGATGAGGAGCAATATGCAACCCAGAAAGTTGGACCTATGAAATATGTTGTAATTGTAGCGTGTAAAGAAGGGGAGATATGATGTGGGGTGTAGGTTCAGTTTGTAGCATTGCAAGACAAGGGGTTTTTTACTATCGGTAAATCTAATATATAAAATTCTCGTGTCACAGTGTAGGAAGAGTAAAGACGTAGTTCCTTGTTTCTCGTATATTCTAGATAGGGTGTAATGTTTGTCGTTATGGCCAGGTGGCCGTGGTAGGAGGCAATAGCATTGTTTTTCTTTTAGTGTTCGGGTTTTTTCCGCGGGAGTTTTGGCACCGTTTGTTGTTTTAATGCATAGTTTATGATTGTGCCCTAGAGGGTTCTAGATAATTGGACGAATGATGAGGGTCACACCACCGAGAACCAGCCAATGAGGGCACTGTGTGTGGCGCACCTTCGCCCTTCGTTCTGGAAAGTTTTGCCTCCGCCATGTTAGAACACGTCGTGACGTGATCCAGAGTGGACATGCGCAGGGCTGCGGCCCAAGATTTTTATGAAGTGAAGTTCGGGAGTTCAAAATATAACATGTACGGGTAGCACCGTGGCCTCTAATCTGTAACCTTTCTTTTCGGACATCTTTTGAACTCTACTAAATTTGTTTTCGTCCGTACGTGTAGGCTGTTAGGTGCTGAGAGCCAGAATGGCTACTCATTCTTCTTCACCGCGTGTGTGTTCACCGTGGGCTAAATTTTCTGACTTTGTCTCGCCTAATTGTCTGATATAGTCTCGCTGCATTTCTGCTTATAGTTTTCTGTGAACTGGATCCACCGTATTAAGACAAATAGTGTATTTTGTGCCAATGTAAATTGAAAATCTAATAAACCAACAGTCTCGGATCATAGTGAAATATACTATTAAGTGACTAACTTCTCTAAATTTGCCAGTTTCTATGAAAGTTCTAAATTTGGTCTACAATGTAACGTAACCTACAAAAGTACTACCAATAAATTCCGGAGTACTTGACGACAGATTAAGAGATATGTTCCAGATTTTTTAACCTTGCCTTTTTGGCTGGGTTATCTTCGAGCTAATGCACTGGTTTAGGAGGACTGGTGTGCCACAATTGGCAGCCCAACGTGTTGCCGATGCCAGAGTAATAAAGGTTTTACACTTCCTGAGGGTGTTTGGTTAGCCTGGGAGACAGCTATCGGTACAGGGAAAACAACGGCCCGTGAGAAGTGGATCTGATGCTGAGAACATCGAGGGAGCAACACACCGGGAAACCGCAAGTTTAAATAATCATTTGTCAAGGTTGTGTTCAACTTTTAGTATTTCAAAGATATTAAAAAGTAACTAGTTCAAATCACAGTGAAAATTAAGTTTGTTGGAAAACATAATTAAAAACCTTTGTTTATTTCGTGATGGTAACAATATAATTATATTTAACAGGCAATAGTGCAAAGCCAAAAATGGTGTAAAATACAAAACTTTGGTGGAAGTAAATTGTAAATTTTAATGTGAATTGTATTGGACATAATGTTAATAGTTTTGATATGTTGAACATTTTCTGTTACTTTAAATTTCATTATGGAAAAGGGTGTGAAATTTGCCTTTTTATATTTTGCTAATTGTTAACCTTGAAATTTGAAAATTCTGTAATCAAGATGTCTGATGGGGAAACAAGTTTCAAGGGTTTTTCTGCAGAGTATGTAGAGGGTAGGAATGATGAGAATACAGAATTAGGGGATCAAGTTCATAGGTCAAATGAGGGAAACAAAAACAAATTTACACTATTATTGGAATTAGTTAAGGATCAGTTTTCACATATTCAGGCAGAACAGGCGAACAGACAAACAGAACAGGAGTAAAGATTTGCCGAGTTTAGAGAAGAGATGAAGAAGAGGTGGGATGATATCAGTGAGGGTTTAAAGCAAAGAGTTTTACAGTGTGAGGATATTGTACAGAAGGTAGCAAGCAAAGTACAGGCAAACGAAAATGTAATTAAAGATTGTGAGGTTAGGACAAAACTTGTTGAACAAAATGGTCTGAAATTACAAATTGTTGTAGAAAACGTCCAAGTTCAGCAACATAAGTTACAGGATAATGTCAATGGGCAAGGGGAAAATATTTCAATAAATGCAAAAGAAATTGAACAATGTTGGATTCAAATTCATGAAAATGTTAGGGAGGGACATACAGGGACTTGAAAGGCAGGTGCAGGAGGCAGAAAGTAATTTTGAACAAAATGTAGAAAAACTATTTAGCCAGAGTCCAGTAATTGGTCGGCATCTGGAGAATATTCGAGGAGAGGTGAGGGAAATACAGAGTAAATGTAAACAACACTGTGATGAAAATTTTAAGCAGTTGCGTAGACAGGGTTATGGCCAAACAGGAAACCACAATTCATTTACTTCTGATGATATTTTGACTTTTGAGAGAACAGTACCAAAATTTTATGGAGACAACAGAGGGCCTAACCTTATACAATTCATACACAAATGTGGGAGAGTGCTAAATTCTTCAGGGGGGGGGGGGGGTCAGATGAACAAAAAGTCCAGCTGTTTGTCAGTCGGTTAGGGGGTGATGCAGTCCAGTGGGCTAGTTGGAAAGAAACTGACTGGGTAAATCTTTCAGAAGCAAAAACAGCTTTTTTGCAGAAATACTGGGGAATCTATATACAAGATGACTTTTTACAGTAGGTATATATTTGCAGGCAAATACAGACCACAAAGTGGGCCTATGGCAAATTATGTACAGCAACTACACTTGCAGACCAGGTATTTGCATCAGGGAATGACAGAAGAAAGGTTCATTTCACATATAACACATCATTTCCCATGGGAAATCCAAAACTGTATTTTAGGGAGTAGACCTAAAAATGTTGACGATTTGGTTGCATTGTTAGAAGCTACTGATAGGAGAAATGAGAGGGAAGGGGGATTAAGGAGGAGAGAACGAGATAATAGGGACAGAGGTCAGGAGAATGACAGAGGAAATAATCAAGGAAGGGATGAGCAAAGAGAAGAAGATAACAGAGAGAGGCATGGGGGAAATCACGAGGATTATAGGTGGGGTAGAGTACAGATAGGCTAGGAATAATCACAGGAATGAAAGGGAAGGGCAAAGAGAAAGGGAACCAAATTTAAACTTGTAGAAAGGGGGGATTGTGCCCCGAATGCCTCCTCAGACAGACTAATGGGGAAAAATAATTATTGTGGAGTATTGCATACAAATCAGAAAATTCAAAATTGTGATAATGAGATCCAAACAGAATCTGAAATCTTACTTGAAGAAAATAAGGCAGAAGCGTGGATGGTTCAGGGAAAAAAGGGTTTATGTCCATACATTGAAGGGTGTTTGATGTACGTAGGAAAAAATTTGAAAATGCTTGTTGATTCAGGAAGTGAGGTAACTGCTATGCCTGAAGACTGTTTGAAAACTTTAGAAAAATATGGGTTAAGCATAATTGCCACACTACCAGTGTCTAATGTATCTGTGATAGGGGCCACTGGAACTCAAAATAAAAATGTTGAGAAGCAAGTTATTTTAGAAATTAAAGTTGCAGATAAAGAAATGTGGATTACATTTTTGATTGTAAGAGGTTTAAGTGTTGATATTGTGTTAGGAGCAAATTGGCTTCAGGAACAGGAGGTAATCATAAATTATTTTGAGGGTTATGTAGAAGTAACAGGAGAAAAAATCAGGTTTGGGAGGACAGAGAATTTGGCTTTTTCGTGTAATTTGAAAATCGCAGTGTTCTCCCCAGCAAAAATTTAGAGCTGGGTGGTTCACGAGACCAGCTGGGTGCATCGTGCAATAAGCTTGATGGTGTTGATGGGAATGTCTGTTTCTTAGCCGGGTGATAAAGAAAACTAGCCGGGTGGGGCGTCCGGGAAAATGGGCCTGGGGAGAACACTGAATTGTTATTGAAGGAGAGGATAATGATGGTATTGCACTTTGTTGTAATTTTTTAGAGGAAAAATTTTGTACTCCAGATGAATTGGGAAAAATAAACTTACAAGGAGACACCGATGAGGAAGAGCAGAAAATTAAGGAAATTTTACAAAGGGACCATAAAGCATTTACAAATTTTCCTGGTTCGAATCGTAGGTATGAATGTACACTTGAGGTGAGGGACCATAAACCTTTGTTCAAAGACCATATCCAATAGCACATACCTTGCGATCTGCAGTTGAGCAAGAGATACAAAATATCACTGATATTGATGTTATAGAAAGGCACAGCTCAGAGTATTTGAATCCCATTGTGGTAGTTGTTAATAAAACAGAGGGGGGGGGGGGGGTGATAGATTATGCCTTGATGCTTGCCGGCAGAGAATCACCTAAACCAATGGACGAACTGTTACAAAAATTTGGATGCAAATATTTCTCAAAAATTGACTTAGTCGTTTCCTATTGGCAGATACCTTTAGTAAAGTCATCCAGATCTTATACTGGTTTTTCTTACCAAGGTAAAACATATAGTTTCAAAAGATTACCGTTTGGTTTGAATGTTTCAGTAAGCCATTTAATTAGGGTTTAGAAGAAGTTTTAGGGGCAGAAATTTTAGAATTGGTTACGGTACCGTGTATGTAGATGACATTCTCAATGCAACCAAAATATTTCAGAAACATCGTGATCTTTTGCAGTCAGTACTCACTAAATTACAAATAGGAGGTATGACAGCGAGCATTACTAAGTCTGAATTTTTGAAGGAAGAAATTACTTTTTTAGGTAACTTAGTAAGTGCTGAGGGAATAAGAGTGGATCCTAGCAGAATGCATGTCATACAAGAATATCCTTATCCTGAAAATCGTAAACAACTGGAAAGATTAATGGGATTTTTCAATTATTTTAGAAAGTACATTCAGAATTTTAGTAAGGTTTGCACACCTTTAAGAATTTGTTGCAGAAGGAACATAGTTGGGAATGGGGAAAAGAACAATAGGAAGCAGTAGATAAATTAAAACAAGAGTTGTGCAGGGAAATATCGTTACATCATGCTAAACTGGATGAGAAATTATACATTGCATGTGATGCTTCAGATGAATCAGGAAGGAGAGCCTGTACCTATTAGTTTGACCAGTAGGACGTTAAATGTAGCTGAAACCAGATATACAATTACAAAGAAAGAATTGTTAAGTATTGTATTTGCTCGTTTCAAATTTAAGATTTACATATATGGTATGGAAACTACAGTACTGACTGATCACCATGCTTTATGTCATTTACAGCCATGTCAACTTTTACACGGTAGAATTACCAGATGGATTTTGGCATTACAGGAATACTACCTTAGTATCGAGCATGTTCCTGGCAAGACTCAGGTTGTTGCTGACACACTGTCGAGGAGTAGGACTGACGTTGCTAAAGCTAAGGCTAGGGAATTTCAAATTAGGAGTCTTAGAGAGGAGTTGGATAAAGCAGATCAAGGGTTTAGAAACTTTGCAAGAGTCCAGATTAAGTCCCTGATAAAACCAGTGAATTTATAAAGAAAAATACGTCATAAAATTAGTGCAGACTTTTTACAACGAATTTACTACAGTACAGGTAAATAATTTGTTTCTCTGATGCTAAAAAAATGCCTGAGTGCAAAGTATTTTTAGTATGCAGACCATCACGAGGGCAGCTATCTACAAGTTACAATAGCCGCTGCCGCACGTATTTAATTATTATTTTATCACTCTCTCGAAAACTTTTAATTCAGTTTTCATTGTAATTTTAATTTTTTTTCGTATTTTTCATGGGTGTTTGCTGAATTTTGTTAGTGAAGCGGGTGGGAGAGAGACGATAAAATTGACAGCTCGTTAGTGTTAGTCATCAATTCTCACGTGTTGATGGCGCGCAAGGCTGGCCTAACTCTACATGTGCACGCTCGCCAAGCGTTCCACTAGAAATTTTTGAAGTTTTTATAGCCAATTTTTTTAATTTCAAGGCTGTGGCTTACCTGTTGACAGTAAATGTGTTTAGTTATTGTTTTGAGACAACAGCCTTTTTTAAAATTACCTTAAATTTCAACGAAGACAACAGACTTTTTAAAATTACCTTAAATTTCAACGAAACATGCCCGAGGATTTAACTTTTTTTCTTGCGGGAAGGGGGGAGGGGTGAAAAAAATAAAGTCTGATTTAACAAAACATCGATTCAGAGTAAACATTTTCGACTCCCATGGCATTTAGTTAAATCGGGGTTCTACTGTAATTCATTAACTTACCATATTCACTGGCGTAAAAGATTATTTGCAATGATAGAATGATAGCTAAGGCATTCCACTCAATTTATGAGCTTCAAGATGAAGATACCAACCATAACCAAATGATGGCATTTCCTATAAACTAAGTGAAAACAAATATAGAACATGCAGTGAGTAGTTGTAAACTGTAGTAAGAAGGCGTTGTTAAAGTAATGTAAGACTAACCAAGTGAGAGGAGTGCAGCTCCTGAGGCCACACAACACGTACTCTACGTCCCCAGCGCCGTACGTACTCCGGCTGTAGGCGCTTGCGTGCCACAGCGGCAGAAAGGTGGTCGCGATACTCCAAGCTAACGCTGAGACCACCGTCTGCGGCAGGTTCCACCACCGAGGCAATCAGGCCTTCGGTGCGCCGTCCCACCTCCTGCAACACCCAGCCAGCTCATTTAACAGCGCATACAGGCTACTTACTACCCATCTCTTTAAAGGTCACATCTGTGCCAGTCCAGGTTACAAATAGTCAAGTTATCTGCCAGGTTCTGGAAAGAGAAAAGAAAGCAGAGGAATTGTGCATGAAGTCTAAACGATCCAACTTAAAACATAATCCCGCAAGTTTCTCAAACTTTTAGTTATAGGTACCTCTGATTTTAAAACCTTTAAGAGTACTTCCCTGAAACAAAGACTAAGAAAATGAAACCAGGTATTCCTGCTCCAAAGACACGCGTGGGTCGTGAAAGTAATGGAGGTATTCAGCACAACTGAACTGACAAGAAATTAGTAAACAGGTCTCATACCAAGCGTATGAGCTACATTTTTTTTGTTTACTATCATAATTTTATTTACCTTTGCCTCATTGAAGGTCAACCAACATATGCTTACACTATTATAACATCACTTGTCTCTTAAGCAACACACACTTCTGTTCAGCAGTTGGTCTACATGTCATTGTGTAGCCCAGGGGGCAGTGACTATATAGGGAGCTCACGAGCAAATTTTTCCAACAGCTTAGTGAATACCTAACTTGACAGAATAAAATTCTTATTTGTAATTAATATTGCTGATTGCATTTGTATTCATTTTTAAATATGTTACATTTGAATAAGCCATTTTATAACTTTACGAACAAAAACGTCTTAATTGTTTTATATATTAAAAACGTTAGGATATTTACTTGCCCATCTGAGAGTGGCATTACTGAAACACTTGCTCTCTCTGTAAAATTTCGGATGTTGGGGCTTGTGTTAAGGTTGAGTGATCTTTTTTCTGTAGAGAATAGTGTACTTGCCATTCTTATTAGGATGTATTTTGTGTCAAATCGTGTATTTATTTAATTAATATTTTTTGTTTCTTTTAGTAATAGTGTAATGCTACTTGTCAAAGTTAAAATGTGATGTGAATTACAAGGTCAAAGAATTTTGTTACCATACCATGTGTTATTTATAAAACAAAAACTAATTTGTAAACACTATTTTTGCTGCCTTTTGTGTGCAATGTCTGTAGTTTTTTTTGTTAATTTATATGTTGTGTTCCATTAAAGAACAACCATTCTTTGGTTGCAAATAAGAAAATTTCTTACTTTGTCTACAATAATTTTGAACTATTATTTACATATACTGTTAATAAATACATGTTCTTTGAATGAAAAGAAACATTGAAGAGAAGTTTAGCTCATTACTTATTTTACTGTGTAGCAGTTACATTTGAAAGCCCAGCCTAATTTGATTTTATGTTTTTGAAGTTGACACTTTTATTAGGAATGTTCCAAGTGCGATAAAATCATAGTTTTATACTGATATTGTAGTGTAGATAGCAAAGGTTGGCAGCAACGGAGACAGAGATAGGCGAGTGAGGGACAAAAGGTGTGTAGGTGTGCGCAAGACGAGTGAGGGCTCGGGACATGGAAGGCGGGCCGCGGGAGCAAGTGATGAACAGTAGTAACAGAGTGATGTCGTGAACAGTGAATTATTTGTGATAGCTGGAAAGATAACAAAACAATACATGGCGCAGTCAGTAGGATGTGTGTGAATAACAATCGCGACTCAGTGTGTTCAAAGTGAAACAAGATGGCGAGTGCTTTCAACATACCGGCAAAATTGAATTTAGATGGGAACATCAGTGAAAATTGGAAAAAGTTTCGACAAGCCTTTTGAAATATATTTAGAAGCTTCAGATTTAAAAGCCAAAAGTGAACAAAGAAAGATCGCGATTTTCTTAAACATAGTTGGAGATGATGCCCTTGATGTGTAAAATACATTAATTTTCACAGAAGATGAAGAAAAAAAACGTTGGAAATCGTGCTGACGAAATTCCAAACATACTGCAACCCGAAGAAGAACATACTCCACAGCCGTTTCATGTTTTATTCACGCACACAAAAGGAAGGGGAAAGATTTCTAACAGACCTGAAAATACTGGCACGGGACTGCGAATTCAAACACACAGACGAATTATTAAGGGACCAAATTGTGTTTGGAACAAATAACAGGGTTACACAGGAAAACAATTAAACAGGAAACACAGAGTTAGATGATACGATTCAACTGTTTCGAACTGCAGAAATTACCTCGACCCAGGCCAAGGAAGTGATGCAACCAACATGGGAATTGAGGTACACGAACGTCGATGAAACCAATTTTCAAAAAACAATCTCCCAAAATTTCACCAAATAACTAACTGCTCAAAATTCGCTTGTTGATGGTCAGTGTAATTTGTGTGGATATCATCACATTAAAGATCCTATGAAATGTCCTGCAAGAGGAAAAGAATGTTCAGTATGTGGTCATTCCTGAAGCACGGAGGAAGGAACTATTGGAAATGCTGCATGCGGCACATGATGGCATTGTAAAATCCAAAATGATAGCCCGTAGTTATATGTGGTGGCCAGGAATGGACAAGGACATCGAGCTGATGGTGTGACAGTGCCCGGAATGCCAGCAGCAACGAGCCAACCCACCCAAGGTGAAGGAAGTAAATTGGCCAGTGGTAACGGAACCTTGGGTAAGGTTACATATTGACTTCATGGGATCATTTCAAGGACAGGTCTTCCTCATTGTCGTGGATGCACACTCAAAACGGCCAGAAGTGAAGAAAATGTGTGGCATGTCATCGAGAGAAGTTGTTCAGGCATTGGGAGAGATTTTTAGTTGCCATGGGATATCTCGCTACTTAATCTCAGACAACGGAACAGTATTTGTGTCCCGGGTAATGGGGTAGTTTTTGAAGAAAAATGGAGTGTTCCTTATAAGAGCACCACCGTTCCACCCAGCCACAAATGGGCAAGCTGAGCGCATGGTACAAACAGTTAAGTGTAAGCTGAAGAAGATAGTTGTAGAGTACTGGCAGACGCGAGTGGCAAGAATGCTGTTGGCGCTGCGCACAACACAGACCGGAGACTCGACAAAAACCCCAGCAGAACTCCTTATGGGGCGACTATTAAGAACGGTACTTGACCAAATACGCCCTAACACCAATGTGGAGTAGAAGGAGACCTTGGTGGACACAAATAACAAAACAATTCGACATTTCGCAGTGGAGCAGGTGCTCCTCCGTGTTGACAGAGGTGCACAGAAATGGATTGTAGGGAGCATGGTAGCGAAACAGGGGCCAGTAACCTCCACAGTTAAGGATGGAAACGGCCACACATATATACATCATGTGGACCAGCTGCTCAGCAGGGACTCAGCACAACCACATAAGGTAAGGCTGGTCGACCAGGGGAAGAGTTCTGGGAGGACTGATGGCAGTCTGTTGCCAGACCATGGAAAAGCTAAGACCAGTCGGGGTTACACAGGCCAACATGATCCCAGGCCAAATGACAGCCCATCGCAGCAGCGACCCACAGCCCTGCAAAGGGAACACTGGCAGTTGGGAGGACAGCCACCAGTCCGGGCATCGACACCAGACCAGTACAGCCACCCCTTCAGAGGATTTGAGCAACCTCAGAGGGCAGACCCAGCACAAGGATTGCATATTGAATTGGACGACCTGCAGCAAACAAGACGGTCGAGCCGGGTGAGGAAAGTGCCCACCTGGCTACAAGATTGACAGTTTGTACAATACATCTTGATAGATTTGAAGAATGTAACCCTGGTTTAAATTATTAATCGCTGGTCTTACATGCTTTTTGGATAATCTGTCTTGGAAAGTTAACAAAAAAGTTCCCCTCTCCCCCTGATAATTCAGTTGTTTTATCCAGTAAATCACATAAATAACTTTTCTTTAGATACTTAAATTGGCCAATCGAAAACAAATTTCACGTCTTATAGTAATTTTAGGGGATGAATTTTGAAAAATATAAAATTACATATTGTAGACAGACGTTTGTATAAGTATTCAATTGAACTGAAAATTAAGACAATACCACACAGTTACAGCTAAATTGACGAGTTATTGAAAAAACATTTATCAACCTAGAGAGTTCAAATTTAGATATATCCTGAAATATATTTACAACCATTTACGTAATCTTCATGAAGTGAAAAGCAGCTTAGTATCTGGAATGACTTGAGCGAGACGGCGCTACGGTAACACGCTGGACTCACATTTAGGAGGTCCTGGGTATCGAACCAGCCACCCTGATTTCAGGCCATGGCCGACAACTCTTCTAACTCCTGACATAGTACGAAGTTATGAGTCACCAATGACCTCGCTGTCGACAGAATGTAAAGCCCACTTATCTACCTATTTATGTCTCAAATTATTCAAACAATATTGAGGATATTTCTGAAACACATGCCACGTCTTTTCCCCCTCCTAGAAACTAAATTTAGTAAAACCCTTGAATAAAATGTTAGAATATTTTATGAATGTCGCATAGACTTGAAAAATACAATGATAGCCCGTTGGGTCCAAGATATATAAATGATTCATTGAAAACACGTTTCACATCTTATAAAATTTTTCACCTCCATTGGCGTTGAATTTAAAAAAATCTTAATATTACTTTCCAGGCATTGAAGTAGTATTGTTGTGAAGCAAAAATGCCATTGACATCTTAAAGTTTAATGGCGTCTATGACAATACATATAATTTTTACCTTTTGGGGTAGAATTTGGTAAAATCATGAAACAGTATATTAGGTATTTTCATAAGCAGCATAGTCATGAAGCCAAAAAAACTTTGGTAGGTATATTAAATGATTCAATAGATATGGAGGAATAATGGAAAACATTTTTTAGTTCTTTCCACCCCCTAAAGTAATGAATTTCAAAAATGTCTTGACATCCTATCTTAATAGGGAGTGGTACATAATTCAAGGCTAAAAGCATTAATCTATAACTGTAGGTTTCTTGACGCCAATTTGCGAAAATTAAACAATAGCAATCCTAGATAATAGTTTTAGCCACCATTTTAAATTAAACTATTTCCAGCATTACGAACTTCTGAGGCACAATCTCTGATGCAGGAACCTCGTGCATTTAACTGCGGCGCAAAAGATCACTCGTAACGAATAAGTAATTATGGATAAATATTTACTCAAAAAGCTGGCAAATACCATTATCTAGGATTGTCATTGAGTATTTTATCCATATTGGCTTCGAAAAAAGCGTAGAAATCTATTGATGTTTTCAGCATTTATTTATCTACCACACACACAACATTTATGTAAGTATCCAAGTGACGTAAAAATCACAAATTTAGCCCATTCTGTTCCAGCTAAGTAAATGATTCGTATAAACCATATTTTCTGCCGTTTCATCTTATGGGAGTCGAATTTCAATAAATCCGGAAACAGTTTTCTGGTGTTTACGTAGTCATCATTTAAAAGCAAAAACCAACTATATATCTTGAAGAGATTGTTAGATATGGAGGAATAATTGAAAACATATTTCACTTTTCTCCCCCTTAATAGATGAACAGAGATTAAGGTTTGGTAGCCTAGCATAAATATCTATGAAGCATTATTTAAATTTATAAATTATATTTTAAGTCAGTATTATAGTGTAGAGTAGGTAAGGTATATGTTGTGTGGTGAGGTTGGTAAGTGTGAGAGCGTTTGGCATGATGGCGAGGAACGTAAATACAACAGTGGCGACGAGTCGGGATAATTAGTGGAATTATTGCAAGTGACATTGACAATGCCGATGTTCGGGACGATATCGGAATTCGATGAAAATTCTGATGATGTTACATCGTATTTGATGCGATTGAAACACTATATTGAGGCTAATTCGGTACTGGAGGGTAAGCGGGTAGCAGTGTTGTTATCGGTGATCGGTAAAAATGCATTTTGGGTGTTACGGGATTTAACAGCCCCAGAGGAACAAGGTAGCAAATAATTTGCTGAACTTGAAGCTATTTTGAAGCTACACTACGTACCGAAGACATTGATAGTGGCAGAGCGTTTTAAGTTCTACAACAGATGGCAGCAGGAAGATGAGACCTTGGCTGAATATTTTGTGGCGATCAAACAATTGGCGACATGTAACTTCGGTACTTTTTAAAAGAGGCGTTGCGGGTTCGATTCGTGAGTGGAATATCCAGCCCGCATAATCAACAGAAATTGATTGAGGAAGAATGCAGGTTTGACGAAGCTTACGCCAAGGCAACCACAATTGAACGGGCAGAAAAACAACAAAAGTTGTTTCAAGCTCCACACACATCGGGACGTGAGGAAGGAGAAGTGTGTAAGGTGACGGACAAAATGGTGGAGCGGGCAGACAGGAAGGAAAGAGGTAAGGAAGAAAGAAAAGTGTTTTGGGTGTGGAGGTGGGAACCACCTTGCAAATACATGCCGTTTTAGTAAGTATAAGTGTAACAAATGTGGTAAAATTAGACATTTGGCCCAGAAATGTAGAAGTGTGTAGCAGGGACTGATCCAAACAGTGCAGACAGGGTTACAGGTGGAGGAACTTGATAATTTGGACTTGTTGCATGTGGGAATGGTGAAGGCAGTTAAAGATACTTACAACGTAATGGTAGAAGTGTCAGGAAAACAACTGACAATGGAAGTAGACACAGGAGCAGCAGTGTCAATTCCGTACTCAGTGTACTGTACTAAGTGCCAATATGTTTGTATTAATGGCTATAATAGCGACCTGTTGTGTGGGGTTCCTCAAGGGTCTGTCCTGGGACCAATTCTATTTCTTTTGTACATAAATAACATAGCCACTTTACTACTCAAAGGTAGAGCCTTTTTATTTGCAGATGACTGTGGTGTTGGCAGGACTGGGGCAGTGATGGCGGACGGCCGGAGAAGCGAACAATATAACTAAGTGGCAGGGGACGTTAACGAAGCTTCGCGGACATAACATGGTGGCAGCGGTGTTCGGTTATCGTGATTGAACTCACTTTGAGGTGTTGTTGCGGCGGCACGATGTATTTGGTCGCGTAATTGCGGCGGTCGTGTAAAAACAACACTGAAACGGTACCGCCTTAACGTGCGGCACTCGGTATGGCTTTGGCGGCGCAGTTTCAAATTGTTCCACCAGAGAACTTCGATTTTCGGGCTCCGGCGGAATGGAGTAAGTGGATTAGAAGATTTGAACGCTTTCGGGTCGCATCGGAGCTTAACAAAATGTCGGAGGACAGTCAGGTGAACATGTTATGGGTCCCGACGCGGACGAAATGCTAGAGTCATTTGCATTGTCAGAAGAAGATGCAAAAAAGTACAGTTTCAGTGTAAAGAAGAATGTAATCTATGAATGGGCCAAGTTTTTTAAACGATGTCAACAAGAGGGCGAACCGGCAGACGTTTTCATAAATGATGTTTTCAAAATGGCGGAGTCGTGTGACTTAAGGGACCTTAAAGAGGAACTCATTACAACTGTATTAGTGATAGGTGTATGTGATGATAAACTTTCTGAAGCATTGCAAATGGACCAAGAATTGACATCCACACGAGCAATCTCACGTATTCGACAATCGGAGCAGGTTCGGCAGCAACCACCAATGACACCATACAGCCTCCGTGCGTTCCAAAGCAAGTACCAACACATCAGAGAGAGAGAGCTAAGCAGAACTACGACACCAGGCATGGTGTACAGGAGTTACCTCCCTTAAGAGCAGGGGATCGTGTCTGGATTACTGACCTTGCCCGGTATGGTAACGTTCTTCATCCAGCTAATCAGTTCCGGTCATATATTGTGGAAACGGAAGCCCGCAACGTATGCAGAAATAGAAGGCACTTGATAGCGGTCCAGGAGACAGCAGAACCAAAGCGAGGCAAGTTGTCCACTCACCAACCAGGGGCTGCGCTGGGATCATGTTCTCAACAATGCTCAGAGGATACGGTATCTTCTACAGAACAGCAACACCTCGCAGTAGCAGGCCAGAGGATACCTTTACGACAGGGTCAACTACTCCAGATTTGCCACAAGACTTTCGGGGTTTTACTGCGGAAGAACAGCAGACATCAGATGGGAGCAGGATGAGCTACATGACCAGAAGTGGACGACATGTGGTTCAACCCAAACGTTTAGATCTATAAGTGTGATAATACAAATTAGGGTGTTGAAACGTAATTGAGTTGGAGTAGTATATAAGGGATAATGTATATTAAATAAAGAATGGGAGATGTGGTGTTGGCAGGACTTGGGCAGTGATGGCGGACGGCCGGAGAAGCGAACAATATAACTAAGTGGCAGGGGACGTTAACGAAGCTTCGCGGACATAACAATGACACGAATTTGTTGTACACAGGAAAAACCTTAGCTGACCTACACCTAGAGATGCAACATGATACTTACCTACTGGAAAACTGGTTAGCTATAAACAAGTTGTCAGTCAAACAATTTATTTCTCCCTCATACATGCTACCCATTTGGGGCCATACATCTACCAACAAACTAACCCCTTTACATACTTTGCAGAACAGAGCAATAAAGACTATGTATGGTTTTCACCCCCGCACACCATTTAAATACATTTATGATTTATCTAGCATAAAACCTCTGGAAAAATTAAAAGCTGTGTTATCTTGTATATTTGTGTACAAACTCATACATAAAACAACCCATAGTAACCTCTCATTTAAATTCAATAAAGATGTCCATAGCTATAACACTAGACAGGATACAAACTTACACTGTGTGTCCAACAGTTCCATAACATATGGTGTTGTAGGAGTTAAAAACTGTCTGCTGAAATACTATAACGGCTTGCCTAGCACTTACAAAAATTCTGACTGATAAAATATTCTGTAAGCTAATAAAATCTCATTTTCAGGCTTAGGCTCAATTAAACTCCTCGCCTTCTATTCATGAAATTGGTCTTTTATTAGTGCATATGTAATTAACAATATTGTAAAACTTTGTAATATTAACCATGTAATAGCGCAATACATAATTGGCAGTATGTATATTTCTCAAAGCTTTACCTTTGTAGTAGTATGTGTTGTTGGCTGAGTCAGCCAAAAGTGATCTCATACCAATACTTATTATTAGTGTTTTGCGTACCTATGTGATAATTTTATATCAGTTGCAAATTTATGTTAATATTCAAAAATTCCAATATTGTTATCATGTTCTATTTGTTTGTAGCATCTTGTCTCAAACATCTGTACTTCCTCCTTAATATGAACTTGCTTGTGGAGGTCAAATTCAAATTTAAAATAAAATAAATAAAAATGTGGTCAAACATTCCATTGCAGCGAGCAGATATCAGGTTAAAAACCTATTTTGGTGAACAGTTACCACTGAAAGGTAGCCTAGAGGTGCTGGTCAAGTACAGAAACCAGGACTGCAGGCTAAGATTGTAAGTAGTGGATTCAGGGGAGAGGCAATTACCGGCATTAATGGGACGAGATTGGTTGTTAGTACTTAAGTTGGATTGGAAATCAATTTGTAAGGTATCGGTAGATAATGGCTCCACTGAAGTTCAAGCAGTTAGACAGAGGTAGGCTTGAAGGAGTCTGGGAAGAATGGGACTGTAGGACAAATGCATGACTTGGAAATATCAAAGTTGAAACAGAGGTTCACAGAAGTATTTAATGGGCAGTTTGGAGAAATCCGTAAGATAGAAGCTACCTTTGTATTGAAAAGGGACAGTGTACCAGTGTTTTGAAAGGCAAGGTCAGTGCCATGTGCTTTGTGGGACAAGGTAGGTGAAGAGTTAGACAAACTGGAAAAAGTTGGCGTGTTAGAAAAAGTGACACACAGCAGGTGTGCTAGCCCGTTGGTGATTGTGCCCAAAAACAAATAGAGGAATTAGGATCTGTGCAGATTTTAAGAAGTCTGTAAACCCGAATGTGGAACCAGAACATCATCCATTACTAGCACATTTCAAGTAGCCATGGAGCAGATTCTACATGGGATTCCAAACATTGTGGTATATTTAGATTATATATTTATACCAGGGTTTTCAGAAGAGGAATGCATCCAGTTATTAGAGAAAGTGCTGAAAAGACAGTAGCATTATGGAGTGAAAGTCAATGAGTCCAAATGCAAATTCATGGAATCGGAGGTGACATTCTTGGGCTACCATATTAATTCAGAAGGTATCAAACCAGCAACAGACCTGATGGAGGCTATTCAGGATGCACCAGTACCAAAAAATTTAACAGAACTAAAAGCATATGTGGGTCTGGTTAATTTCTATGCTAAATTTGTACCTCACATGGCTAGTCAATTGCGGCTATTTTACGACTTGATGAGAAAAGACACCGTTTGGAATTGGTCAGACCAGTGTCAGCAGTTGTTCGAGGCCAGTAATACATGGATTTTAAAGGTCCCTGTGTTGATAGCAAGAGACAGGACATGGGGAGTGCAAACGTGCTGTCTAGGTTACCATTACCACACTCAGACCGAGTATATCTTCCTATTTATGTCAGTGCGGTAAATGATATTCCTCTGTCCCCAAGTAAAATTCAGCGAGCCACCGAAGAAGATGAAGTACTGCAGGTGTTAAAAGCATATACGTACCATGAACGGCTGGGCCGCAGAGGTGGAAGAGCCACTAAAACCATACCTGAACAAAAAAGGATGAGCTTGAAATTGAGCAAGGCTGCATCACATGGGGTGATCGAGTAGTGATTCCGTCTCAATTAAGGGAGAGGAAGTTCTACAACTGCTGCATGAAGGTCACCCAGGAGTGGTGCGAATGAAAATGTTGGCCCGCAGTTATGTAAGGTGGCCCAAAATGGAACAAGACATCGAAGTCATAGTAAAGCAGTGTGCACCATGCCAAATGTTGAGGCCAAGAAACCCTAAGGAACATTGTGTATCGTGGCCAGCTATCAGTCGAGTATGAGAATGAGTTGACATTGACTTTGCAGAACGGGATCAGCGACAGATGCTCATCATGGTGGATGCATATTCAAAGTGGGTGGAAGTTGAGTTTGTGACTTCTACAACAGCAGCAAAAACTATTGACTGTCTGAGATCCAAATTTGTAACATACGGGCTACCAGAGACAATTGTGGCAGATAATGGACCTCAGTTTAGGTTTGAAGAATTCAAAGCATACTGCAAGACTATGGCCATAGATCTGCAGCTAACACCACCATTCCACTCTCAGTCCAATGGAACGGCAGAACATACGGTATAGTCAGTGAAGGGAGCAATTTTGAAACAGACTATCGAAGACTCCTTTGAGGGCAATGTACATTCATTACAGGCCAAATTGACCATTGGTTGTTCAGTTATCACATCACGCGACAGTCATGCACAGGGAGGACACCTGCAGACATGTTTCTGAAGCGAAGACCTCAAACCAAACTTCAGTTACTGAAACCTACTTTGCCAGAATATTCTCAGAAGTGCAAGTCAGGGTGGTACAGTGAGCAGAAGCACTACGATGTTGGGGAGCGAGTATTAGTCCAGCGTGTGCTAGGAGAGATAACTCTGTGGGTACCAGGGTAAATACATCGAGTTTTAGGACAGAACACCTACGAGGTCAAAGTTGGACCATACCTTAGAGTATGGCATGTGGACCATTTGCGCAGAAGCCAATTACGACACACAGTGATAGGTAGACAGGAAAGAGAAATTGCTAATAACTTGAGTGTTGGTGATCAAATAAAGGCAAGAGATAAAAGAGTGGAAGCACAGTCGGAACACGAGCTCATGGACAAAGGGACCTACTTAAAAGGACAGATTAGAGCATCACAGAAGAAAGTGCAGAGGAACACTAATTCTGAATGGTGTGGTTTAGAAGGGAGGGACCAACCAAGTAGGGGCATCAGAACACAGAATCAGGAATTGACAGATGAAGAATTTGACGAGCGGGGTGACTTTCGAGGGTTTAGAGCTTCTGAAAAAACTGATGTTGGAGTTTCGGACAGCGACAGAAGGCCACAAACAAGAGAAGGGCAAGATGGTGCAGAGGGAGAAGAGAAGGGAACTGTCAGATGTAGTGGGAGACTGAGACGACCTCCAATGAGGATGAATTTAATACAAGTGTACTGTAGACTTTAGTGAAGTGTGATATGGTGAGGGGGTTCCGTAAACAAGCGTAGGATTTGACTGATATTTTTTTTTTATAAAAGGGGGCAGTGTAGTGTAGAGTAGGTAAGGTATATGTTGTGTGGTGAGGTTGGTAAGTTGAGAGAGTTCGGCATGATGGCGAGGAATGTTAATACAACAAGTATAGATTATTTTCAAACATGTGCAGTGGTAGTTGTTGTGTATGTTAAATTAGCATGAGTGCCAGGGGGACCATGGGTAATGGCGGACGCGATGTAATGTTGTTGTTGGCTGTGTGACATTGTCCTGAGGATACAATGGTTTCTGGTTAGAGAAAGGTACATTAAAATAGGTGCAGAAAACATAACATGGCGCAGTCTGTAGTTCCGAAGACGCGATTTCGGTGACAGCCTTTGTGGCTAATGTTGTATTGGGTTGCGCGGCATAGTTTCGGCGGGCGATCGGGTGTCGTGTAATTATGGAGTCGTTCAAACCACCATTAGCGCTGTCTCTGGATGGGAACTTGTGCGAAAACTTCAGAAAATTCAAGCAGAGTTTCGACATTTTAATGCTGGCTACGGGTTACAACTCTAAATCATCAGATGTTAAGGTAGCAATGTGGTTGAACCTCGTCGGCGAAGAAGCAGTTGAACTCTACAATACCTTTGACCTATCAGACAGACAGAAAAGATTTTGAAAAGGTATCACGTGCATTTGAAAACTACTGCAATCCAGTGAAAAACATTGTCTTCGAGCGGTATAAATTCAATTGTCGGTTCACATCCGGCCCGGAGGACCAAAAAATGTATTGAAAATTCGTTAGTTATGATAATGAAATGCTCATATATATCATAACTAACGAATTTTCAATACATTTTTTGGTCCTCCGGGCTGGATACAGCAAACACGGCGTATTTGGTGCAACAAATTACGACAAAACAAGGTATGTAATTACATTTGTCGCCAATTACTACATTATCCATTCAAGCAATCGCATTACTTATACACATTTATAAATCACTATTTTCATTATTTGTGCCCTCGTAAAACATGAGCGAATTAAAAGCACTTATACATAAGCACGGATAAGTGAAGGCTAAATTGACAAGATTCAGAAATTTTGTCGACACACTCTCACAGGGGCAAAATTTAACTGAACTCGAACTGCGATTCAGCAAGGCTGAATCTCTTCTTGATGAATTCGAAATAATTAAGATAGAATTAGAACTTCTAGAGGAGGGTGAAATACAATCCATCGAGCGACAAAAATTTGAAATACAGTTTTTTGAAAGTATTAATAATTAATAATTCACACATGTCAAATACAGATGTCAATGTTCATACGTCAAGCAATAACACAGACACAATAGCATCAGTAGCAGTAAAACTACCAACAATTCATCTTCCAACATTCAATGATAATTGACAGCCTTTTTGCGAGATGTTTAAATCACTCATTGATTCAAAATCAAATTTATCAGACATTCAAAAGTTACATTATTTGAAGTCATCGGTTCAAGGGGAAGCGGCACACGTCATTGAAGCATTGCAATTAACAGCAGCAAATTATGACGTAGCATGGACTTTACTGAAAAATAGATATGAAAACAAGCGTTTGATAGTACAGGCACACATCAAAATGATTTTTAATCAACCAGCTATAAAACAAGAATCGTCATCATCTTTGAGATCATTGCTTGACAGTTCTCAAAAACATATTAGAGCCGTAGCAGCATTACAGCAGCCAACAGAATATTGGGACACCCCAATATTACATATGTGTACATCTGGATCATGTAAGTATTGTAATGGCAAACACAACAGTTTACTTCATAATCCTAACATTTCACAAAATGATAAATCTTTAGATAGTAACCTAAAACTATCAGCACCATCATTCACTCCAGTTTCAAATCCACCATCAATAAATGCACATGTTGTTAAATCAGAACCATCAGTATATGTTCTGTTGTCCACCGCTGTTGTACATGTTCTAGATGCACAGAATCAACCACATATGTGCAGGGTGCTTTTAGACTCAGCATCACAATCGAATTTTATAAGTTATAAGTTTGCACAAAAACTGAAATTAAAGCAATTAAAAATTTCTTCATCTGTATTAGGCATAGGCTCGACAGCCACAAGATCAGATCGTACTATTCAAGCAACAATTCAATCAAGATTTACAAGCTATAAGGCCACACTAAATTTTACAATTTTAAGAAAAATCACATCAGATCTACCAACCACAACAATCAACGTACATAATTGGAACATTCCATCAAGCATCAATTTAGCAGATCCAAGTTTCAATCAACCACAAGTAACAGACATGCTCATAGGGGCAGAATGGTTCTTTGAACTTCTATGTATTGGTCAATTCAGACCAACATCAGTAAATATTCTTATGCAAAAAACACTTCTAGGATGGATTGTTTCTGGTACTGTTTGTACATCACCACTGTCCAAATACTCAAATATGTGTTTGCTGAGTATTTAGGACAGTGTACATGAACAACTACAAAAATTCTGGGAGATTGAAGATATCTAAATAAAGGGCAATTTCACATCAACTGAAGAAGCTTGTGAAGAACATTTTTTAAAAAACTTTCAAAGAAATGAGCATGGTAGATTTTGTGTAAAACTTCCTGTTCTTGAGTCCATTAATTAATTAGGAAATTCATTTGACACAGCTCTTCGAAGATATTACAGTCTCGAATAAAGGTTTATGTTAAATCAGTCACTACATCAAAACTATTTGAATTTTATTCAAAAATTCAAAGATCATATTAATTCACAACTGTTTGGATTTTGTGATGCTTCAGAAAGAGGCTATGGAGCATGCATCTATATCCGAAGTGAAGGCTTGTTTGCGCGGGACTTAAAAAAACTCGTGAAGAGTTGTGAGTTTAAGGACCAGACGGACAGTGTTGTGAGGGACCGAATAGTTCTAGGTATTCGCGACAAAGGCTTACAGGAGCGGCTGCTATCGGAACCGAATCTGAATTTAGAAAAGACGGTGGAGCAGTGTAGGGTGGCAGAGCTGGGTAAGCAGTAGGCCGATGTGATTCAGAACAAGTCAGTTTATACGGTGCGAAGACATGTCGACATGCCGGGTGACAAAGTTCTACATAGGGAGCAAGTAGTTGACGAAGTTGGTAGAAGACTAAGAAAGCAGAAACTCGCTGACCACAAATCGATAGCAAAAGGGAGTTTCAAATGCTGCTGGTGTGGAAAAGCGCACAGAAAGAATGAGTGCCCAGCATTTGGGAAAACTTGCTACAAGTGCAATCGCCAGAATCATTTCGCAGCCTTATGCACTATGCGGGTTGAAGAGGTTAGGTTCACAGATAATGAACATGGACACAGCAGTACAACAATGTTTGAACAAGACGACTTCTTTGTGAGTACATTAGAAGTGGCAGAGACAATATCAGGGACGGTAAGTGCCAAACCAGCCTGGAAGTAATGGGTCCAAGACATTCTGTTAGAAGGTAAGATGGTGCAGTTCAAGCTTGATACTGGCTCAGAGGTAAATATTATACCTGAGAGTGTTGTGGAACAAGTAACTTATTCACGTCAGTTGAAACAATCCAACATAACCCTGGAAGGGTTTGGAGGCAACAGGATGAGACCTGTGGGGGTAATAAAACTCATGTGTAGCACGAGTACAGCAGATGACCAGGAGGGATTGGAGTTTGTGGTTGTGGAAAATGGTAACTGCAGAATACCTATACTAGGGTTGCCAGGTTGTGTGTGTTTGAAACTCATCTCGCGAAGTTTCATCCACATTGTCCAAAGTAGCAACCTCTCGGGACGTGTGTTCAAAGCAGACTTTGCAAACCTGTTTCAGGGTACAAGATGTATTCCAAACAAGTGCAAATTAATAGTGGATAACACTGTCAAACCTGTTGCCAAACCACCGCGACGAGTGCCTCTTGCGTTACGGGATAGACTGAAAAGAAAACTTGATGAGCTTGTTGAGTGGGGAATTGTTTCCAAAGTTGATCAGCTGGCAGGATGGGTCAGTAATTTTGCCATTGTAGAAAAAGCAGACAAATCACTTAGATTGTGCTTAGACCTGGTAGATTTGAACAAAACTATTTGTAGAGAGTTTCAAGTGATGCCAACATTGGATGACTTGAGCCACCAGTTAAACAAAATGTCCATGTTCACTCTGTACTGGACCTGAAAGATGGGTTCTACCAAATAGAATTAGATGAGCAGTCAAGTCAATATTGTACCTTCAGCACACCTTTCGGCTGTTACAAATTCCTCAGACTGCCATTTGGTCTCTCAAATGCCCCAGAAATCTTTCAGCGGGTGAACACACAAACATATTCGGTAACATACCAGGGGTAATTATCTACTTAGAAGACTTGCTGATTGCGACTGTAGATGAGCATGAACATGACAAAGTCCTGCTGCAGGTATCACAACGAGCCCGGGAAGTCAATGTGAAATTGAACGAGAATAAAGTTCAGTTCAAGAAAAACTAAGTTAGGTATTTTGGGCATGTATTTTCTAAGGCGGGCATGAAACCAGATCCTGACCAGGTACGGGCAGTGCTAGCACTACAGACACCTACAAGCAAGGTGGAACTTCAACAAGTGCTAGGCTTTGTAAGTTATTTGCCGAAGGTCCTACCTCATCTTGCTAATGTTACAGCTCCACTGCGAGAACTACTCAAGAATAACAGCGAGTGGCATTGGTTGCCAGCACACACTGAAGCGCTAGAGCAAGTCAAGAAGTTAGTCAGCAGTGCCTCAGTCCTGGGTCTTTATGATCCCTGCAGTGTGATGCGTCGCAAGATGGCCTGGGATGCTGTTTAATGTGCGATGGACAACCCATCAGCTATGCATCTCGAAGCTTATCCCCTGCAGAAAAGAACTACGCACACGTGGAAAAGGAGATGCTGAGCATCGTGTTTGCTGCCAAAAAAGTTTCACCATTATATATATATATATATGGGAGGGATGTCACAATGCATACGGACCATAAGCCGTTGGTCCCTGTGTTCAAGAAAAGTGTGTCTGATGTGTATTCAATCAGACTGCAAAGAAAGAAGATTCGTCTGCTACACTACACACTGTCAGTGGAGTATATCCTAGGCAAATACATGCATGTAGCTGACCTACTGTCCAGATCTTATCTGCAAAGTGAGGATCACAGCATGGAAGCTGAGTCGGATGAAATGGTTAACTTGGTGAGTGTATGTGATACCATTCAAGTGTCATCAACAAGAAAGGCGGAATTCAGACAGGAAACAACAAAAGATACTGTTCTCTCTGAGATCATGAGGTACTGCCAAACTGGGTGGCCTGTGCACAAGAAGAGGATTAGCCAACCAGCTCAAGTGTATTTCACCAATCGAGATAATCTACACGTAGACAAGGGCTTGGTGTTTCTGAATGACTGTGTAGTGGTGCCCACAACAATGCGGCAGAATGTACTGTCGCAACTGCACGAGGGTCATCTGGGCATTGAAAGAACAAAAGCAAGAGCGAGACAAGTTTTGTATTGGCCAAAAATGTCTGTTGACATAGAGACACTTGTGAACCAGTGCATAGTGTGCCAGAAACTCAGAAACAGGAATCCAACAGAACCCTTACTGTCCCATGACATACCTGAACTGCCGTTCGAAAAAGTGGGCGTCGACTTGTGTGACTATGGAGGACGTAGCTATCTACTATTCCAAATGGCTGGAAATAATACCAGTAGAGAACAAGCAAACCAATGGGGTCATAGAGATCTACAATCTGTGTTTGCTACGCATGGTGTACTGAAGTACATTGTGTCGGACAACATGCCATTTGGTTCGTATCTCTTCAAGCAGTTTGCAAGGAAGTGGGACTTTGAAAGTATCACAACAAGTCCCCGGTAACCAAAGTCGAATGGACAAGCTGAACGAGCAGTTCAGATAGCAAAGAACATGCTGAGGAGGTGCACCACTCCAGCTCATGATCTACCAGTGGGGCTAATGGAGCACCGCAACACCCCAGTGTCTGGGCTAGGCCTGTCACCAGCTCAGCTATTAATGAGTCGCCGCTTGCAAACGAAACTGTCCATAGAGCAGAAGTAGTTAAAACCCTGTGTGCAGGAAAGTGTAGTGGAAGCACTCAAAGGATAGACAGGTGAAAAGCAAGCGATGGTATGACCGGTGAATGAGGGAGAGAAAGGAGTTTTGTCCACAGAAAAAAGTCCTGCTGTACAGAGATGGACAGTGGGAGCCTGCAAGGGTAGTAGACAAGGCAGCAACTCCAAGATTGTACGTAGTACAAGACTGTGAGGGCCAACATATCCGCAGGAACTCAACCCACTTGCGGCCATTCCACCTGGCACCGGAAGTGCACAGCAAGAGATCCAGCTTGGAATTGGACTTTGAGTTCAAGGGCTTCCCAGAGGCTGAACAAGCAAGAGGGCCACCCACAAGACAAACAGCGACATCAAAACCAGGGAGTGAGGTGAGCTCGCCTGTCTACACCAAGAGTGGACGTGAGGTTAAAGTGCCTGCGAGATATAGACTCTAGTATCGAATAACAAATGTAAAGTGCCGAAGCAGCTTAGCTATATCATTAAGAATGTTTCATACAGGGATGCCACTGATATTCGTAATTTTATTTCCCTGACTTTCCCTGTCCAAAATGTAAAAGTTCCCTGACTTGTACAAGTTGCTGGTATGAAATTTAAAAAAATATATTTTTATTAAGTTGTAACAGAAATATAATAAAAGGGAAATTTTATCCTTCTTTTGGAATTAAAATTGTTACTAAGAATGGAAAAATATTTCATAAAAATAAATTAACATAACTGAAGACACTTAAAATATTAAGAAACAAAACTCACCTCAACAGTAAAGTGCTAATCTCAAAATATATAAATTTTCTTCACTGCAAAATGTAGGCACTTTACAATTTTTTTTAATTGTCCCAATTCCACGCCTAAATCATCAAGAAAGTTTTTTTTTTTCCACACATTCAAACACTTTTAAAATTTTTTTAATTTTCAATCTTCTTTATAATTTGTTCTTCAGCTACCTTAGCTTCAAGTCTTATTTTCTTCTTCTCGTCTTCAAGTTTCTGCAGGGTTTCAGAAATTTTTCGTTTCGATTTTTGTGCTTCTTCATTTGCAACATGCAACTTTTTTTTATCTTCTAAATACTGAACATATCTTTTGTGTGAATATTTTACAGATAGTAACATTTTTTGTTCAATGGGAATGTGCTCTTCGCCTCCAAAGTATCGAATAGCATCTGACACACGCCTTTGTGCTACCAGAGACTCTTCATGTAAATTTTCTACAAGGATAGACTTATTAACAGAGAATCCACTTTCAACAGACACATTCCCATGTGAAAGGATGTGACATAGTTGAAATATCTGCCACTGTTAACCATATGTATGATTTTTGCCTAATAATGTTGCAAAAAAATCATCTAAGCTTAACTCTGTTTCTGGCTCGCCAGCAAAAAATCTGCTAAATTCAACTTCCAATGCATCTTTTGCATCTTGGCAAAGGATGACAAACTGATTCTTTGCTTTCCCAGCTACAGATTCAGAAATTCTGTCAGCTTGCAAGACAACCTCAAATCTTTTCTGACCAAGTTGCGGTTTCTGGACAATAATTTGTGGATTTAGTGATGTTAATCCTTGTAGCCTACCAATTTAAACTTTAATGGGCTTTTGTCTTGCAATTTTTTGATAGTTGTTATCACAACTTTCTGGCATTCCAGTTTGAAAGCAAGAATATCTTCTCATTTGCCTTAACCTTCTTCAAGTGCTTCACTGTACTGAACCCACAGTTAACATGCTTCAACTGAAGTAAATTTTCACTGCAACTCAGGTCTAATACAACAAGTTTACTACCACAGTCAGCAGCTTCCAATTTTTCTGATTTAACAACATGGCTCATTAGAATTCTCATAAGGGCATGGAGATCACTGTACAAGTATGGAATCAAGGGTATTGCAGACTGAAATTTTCTTATAAACGGTTCACATTCAGCAGCCAATGTCTTAAAAAAAGAAAGTTTGCACTTGAGAAATTTGTCATTAAGGTGATTTCTAACACACTCAGCTGGTTTGGTATGAGGCAATACAGAAAAATGAACAAATTTATGTACATTATCAAGAACAAATAAAGCCCTTTCTAAACAATTGACATTTTCCACCCATCTAATAGGGCAGTATTTCAGGGGAAATACTTCACTGCCACCGATATTAGTGAAACTGGCCCGGCGAGCCGGTGAATCCTTAAATATAAAATAAATATCTCGCAGAAAAGTGTGCAGATCCCAACCCACACTATTCAGCCCTGTCTTGATCGCTCCATTGACAACATGCAATCCACAAACACCAATGTTTAAAAGTTTTTTACCTTCAGGATTTTCAAGTAACATGACACTTTGCAGTTTTTTTAAGAAAGCTTAAATTTACATTTGGCTCATCCATGGACACTTGTAGTACATTCTTCCTACGTAGAGGTTTTAGGCCTTCATTGAAATGTACCAATAGATCTTCAGCTTTTTCAGAACCTAAGAAACGACTATTCCAGTACTGAGTTGAAACTTTTTGCCTACTAACATCGAAATATCTCACCTGAATGTCCATTTGTCCCTTTTGAGCTGTATTATTTAGAGCTTCATCGAAACAAATGACAATCTTCACAACTGCTAAGGCTATTTGACAGAATTTCTGAAAAATGAACTGATAAACCATGGTTTATCACATATGAGCACTTGGTTCTGCCTAACTGTAGCTGTGAAGCAATGTTGCTATCGGGAAACATAACCTTAAATATGCTGCCGACATTCTTACATGAATTCATTGAAAATTTATTGGCAACTACATTCAAACACCACACAATTTCTGCACAAGAAACATCATTTTTGTAAACAAAAGAGTCTAAATCCAGCGCAGAACCAATTCGTTTACCCTTATCTTGCTGTACATGAACTATTTGCGTTTGATGTTGCTCAGTATCATTCAAGGTTAACGTAGAATGTTCACTACATCCAGACAAAGATGATTGTTCCGATTCACTTTTTACGGCAAAAAAAGAGGACAAACGTGGTTGTGAAACTGATGTTCGCTTATGTTCCAAATGTTTTGGACCTTTACAGTGTGAGACAACTGCCTGGCGTCCCATATTACTCAGCTGAAATGTTCGTTTACACACACACTACAAAACGCTTGATATGTATTACCTTCCACTTTGCACAACCAACCTGAAAACTGAGGATTCATTGTAGCATCAAGCCACAAATTATTAAACACAGTTTTTTTTTGATGCCATGATTCAGTATTGTGATACAACACGTCAAATTAAATTGTCAATAAACATTAAACCCGTGCCACATCCGTGTTTGCAACATGGCGTCGTGGCATGGCAGTTAACCATTGAAAACACACAGAGCTAGCGTCGTTGCCATGGGCGGGGCGTAGAATGTGCCGTTCTTGCATGGTCGTCTGGCAGGCAGCGCAGCTCGAGCAAGCCTCGAACAGCTGAGCGCCGTCGCAGTGCAATGAACTCTGCCACGCGCGGTGCGAATTTTAACTGTCAATGGCGCGCCGTGTGCGGCAGACTTTATTAATTTCCACCGAGTTTGTCATAATTTTACAGAGTAATGCAATGATCGAGATTAATTCCCAATACAGTCCCTTTATTTTCTGTAGACTTGTGACTGTAATGTAATCGATTGCCACGTCTTTTTTTGTTACTAAAATTTAAAAAATCACCGTTCCTGAAAACATGTCTGTACGAATTTCCCTGACCATAAATGGATTTCCCTGACCAATTTTCATTTCCCTGACTTTCCAGGTCAGTGGCAATCCTGTCATAGCTAGCGAATATCCAGTGCCTTCTTCAGTTATGTCTTTTCTGTTCTTCTCCTGCCAAATGTATTTACTAGTTTAATTATCAGCATAATGTCCTTGTCTGAAAAGAAAAGGGTGGTGAAGGTAATAAGTTGTTGATACTGATGTTTATCTATTGAGTGTAAGTGATGAATAAGTTGATGATTTTTACCCAGTGAGGTTAAGCGATATACTATTCTGAAGGTAGTAAGATGAAGATGTTCTAATGAATGCAGTGAGGGTGAGAAGTATGGGACAAAGAGTGTAACTGGATGAACGCAGTTGTTCACCAGTTTAACCTTGCAGGTACTCTGTGAATATAACAGTAAGATGCACGGCTTGGTAGAATAACCTTATGTGAAAGGGAAGGTGTTGTGTATGTTAAGTTGGCATGAGTGCCAGGGGGACCATGGGTAATGGCAGACGCGATGTAATGTTGTTGTTGGCTGTGTGTCATTGTCCTGAGGATACAATGGTTTGTAGTTGGAGAAAGGTACATTAAAATAGGTGCAGAAAACAAATCAGTAGTCTTGTATTTTAATGTTTGATTTCTATTTCTAACGTCTTCGTGCACCCTAGTATAACTTTATTTTTGAAGGTAATGATAAATTTATACAATAAATTGCTTTCTTAATCTAATAAGTATTTAGAGATATATTAAAAGTAAATTCAAGTAATTCCAAAATATATAGTTGGATTATGTACCTTATTGCATAAATTTCAACAAAATTTGCATCTGAATTCAAATGTTAGCAAAATAGTAGATTATGAGTATTTTTTTCTGGTTTTGTTGTAATTGTAAGTTCCTGTGACTGGCATACTCACATAATTAATACTAAACAAAATTGAAGTAAAGACATTTGGATAAAATGCTGCCTACATAAAAAATTGTAAGATTTTTTTAAAGCTCATGGCATGAAATTATAAATTAAACCCTTAAATATAATAAGAGTTTTTCCTACAGTATATACAGGTTTAAAAACTGATTAAATTCCACAATTTTCCACCTAGCAAGTAAATTTTCTCTTCTGGTTACAGTCTCGGAGCCAGAATAGTTATGTTAAGATCCCTTCCCCCTTAAATAAAATTATTCATGTCCAAAACTCCTTGTATCCCCCACCTCCCGACACAAATTTGTTCTAGCATCCTTGTTTAAGCATTAGATTTTAAAAAGTACATGGCTGTTTGCATAAATGTACTTCTTCGATGTTTCACACTTTGTAAAAGATTTTGCTTGTTCTACATTTTGTGTGGGGATGACAACCCCCTAGTACGCACGACACTAGCTCGTTTCTGAACAAACAGACAAGAAAGTGAGTTAACAAGAACATGTTAGAAAAGATAACATATAACTGTTTCCGTAATATTAAATAAAATTTCCTAGCTTGTATGTTGCAAAATGTTTTGTGAAGTTTACTTTGTTATTTATTAAAATTATACAAATATACGTGTTTCAAGAGTAAATTATTACTAAGCACATGAAAGCAGACAAAAAAAAATTTACTTAATTTCTTGGTGTTTGGGTAAATTTTTAAGGAAAACTTTATTTGTGGAAGTTGAATTGCTGAGCTATATTGGAATAATTCAAAATCTAGTGTGTTCAGCATGAAATGAAGTTCAGGCATATATTTCTTTAAATTTTCTATCGTGCAAGAGAGTCAGTCAAAATCTTTCTGTAAAGACTCATAAAAATTGTATCAATTGTTGTACTACCATGTCAGGTAAATAGGAAACTGAAGAGGATTGATTTAACTAGTAAATGTATGTGACATGTTTGGGTGACTGAACCTGTGTAGGCTATAGATGGAGAAAATATAAGGTATCATAAAAGAATAGGTGAAACAAAATACAACAAATTAAAATAATAACTGTTTTGCAGTACTGTAAAGCTGAAACATGAAAAATAATTTTTGGCAAACTTAAAAGAAACTTTCCATTCGGTAAAGAAAATGTTCACTCAGTAAACAATCACCTTAACCAGTCAGTGTAATTAATTCCTTTTTAGTTGAACACTTACTTGAGAAGCAGTCCTCAAACAACAGCACACTATATATTTTCATACAGACAATTCAATAACCCTTTTTTTTATCCTGGACAATGCACATTTTCTTCCATAACCAGCAACAACAACTAGAATATACACTTTTTGTTTATTTCTTCCAAGAAGGTTTTGTCCATAGATAAAGTATTGTCTCTCCGAGTTCATGCCTGTCATCTTATCAACATTAAATTAAAAATAATAAATATAAGATTTACCTATTTGTCTTCTGATTCGTATAAACATTTAATTTAGTGCAAAAGAAAACAGAAAATATTTAACATTTATGACAGGTAAATAAATCATTTTAAGCCTAGAGAAATAAAAAACCATAAATAACAATAGTAACATCTGTAGCATTCTCACACAATCGTTACTTTTTAAGACCACAAATTCTAATGAAGGAAGATACTCAATAATAAAATGTTATTTGTGTTGAGTACTTATATAACTGCCTGCAGTATAAGTTTCAGTCATGAGAATGCACTCATTTTGTTTCTAGAGCTTTTCAGAAATAGCTGAAAACCTTTTAACGTCAATTTACTCAGGTCAGTATCTAAAAAGGGACTGAATGAAAATTAGTGAAAATTTTATAGAATGCTCTTTATACACACAGGAATAGCTTACAAAAAAATGTATGAAAAGAAGTCAAACGTGATTTCATGTGATACATATCTGACCAGTTGCGAAGTCAAGGTGTCGTCAGCTTCGGAATAATGGTTACGCAGACACCTAACAAGTTTTACAACTTTTTCTACTGGACAAACTTAAAAGCAAGTACAACCATCACGAAACCATTTATATGGAGTAATATTTTGCAATCGTATATATACATAATGTTTTCGCAAGTTTGGAAGTTGTTATTGAATTAATACAGACCGCTGACACCATTGGCGTGTAAGCATTACATGCGGGTAAAGCCACAGACACACAGCTGGTGTTGTGCAAAACCAAGAGGAAAGGTGCATCCAAGACTGAATTATACAGACAACAATGTAGCCCACGTAATAGTACGACCTGGAGCATTGCTTGTTGCAAAGTGAGTGTATAAACTTGAATGAAAGTTTAGTTTTCAGTAGCTAGTGCATTATTATTATTACTTTATCCTTCCCACATTGCCACAATCCCAACATTTTTTTGGATGTTTAACTCGAGTCTTTTTTATAGTTTAACAACAAAAGTTTAGTCAACAAATACTTGTTGTACATGTCAGTATTTTGTCAGCATAACCTTCCAGTATTAGAACGTTGAGCCCAGTGCTAAGGCCTGCTTCTAGAAACAAGCGACTGCCCACATCGTAGCCAGATAGCAAGTTTTGCTAGTTTAGGAGGAAAATATTACCCGGCAAGCACAAGACTAGCGCAGACATCCCTTGCAGACTCTATGAGAATGTCTTCACACTTCTTCTTTGCAATAATACAGTTGTGCTTGAGACATATATATATAAACATTATACACAGTTCCACACATACACTGAAAACAGTAAAACTACTGTACTAATATTTCAACAATACTTGCAGTCAACATTGTATTAGCGACAGCATCATGCTGCACTTTATTGTTATGCCAACCACAAACTAAGAACCTTCTAAGCTGCTTTCACACGACACAAGATACAATCTTCTCTTTCGTCCAACCTTAGACTCATCATAGAGATGGAGTGAGTCACTATAATTTAACTGTACGATGAAGAACTTAGCAGGTCAAATAGCAGTCATTAATATAATTTTAATTAATAGACTGATAACACTGAAACAGAAATTGACAGTATTATACGTAAAATTGACTAAACACAAATTGCTAATTATCAGAAAAACATGGTAGAAGTTTATCAGCTTTGAAACATTCATACAAGAGGCTTAAGTCATGACAGCTAGGTATATTAAATTACAATAATTATTGGAGAAATTGTGTTTCACTGTGGTGTTGGCAGAACTGAGGACAGTGATGGTGGACGGCCGGAGAAGCGAACAATATACGGTAACTAAGTGGCAAGGGACGTTAACGAAGCTTCGCGGACATAACATGGTGGCAGCGGTGTTCGGTTATCGCGATTGAACTCACTTTGAGGTGTTGTTGCGGCGGCACGATGTATTTGGTCGCGTAATCGTGGCGGTCGTGTAAAAACAACACTGAAACTGTACCGCCTTGGCGTGCGGCACTCGGCATGGCTTCGGCGGCGCAGTTTCAAATTGTTCCACCAGAAAACTTCGATTTTCGGGCTCCGGCGGAATGGAGTAAGTGGATTAGAAGATTTGAACGCTTTCGGGTCGCGTCGGAGCTTAACAAAAAGTCGGAGGACAGTCAGGTGAACATGTTATTATATTGTATGGGTCCCGAGGCGGACGAAATGCTAGAGTCATTTGCATTGTCAGAAGAAGATGCAAAAAAGTACAGTGCAGTAAAACGTCGTTTTGACACATTTTTCAGTGTAAAGAAGAACGTAATCTATGAACGGGCCAAGTTTTTTAAACGATGTCAACAAGAGGGCGAACCGGCAGACGTTTTCATAAATGATGTTTTCAAAATGGCGGAGTCGTGTGACTTAGGGGACCTTAAAGAGGAACTCATTACAACTGTATTAGTGATAGGTGTATGTGATGATAAACTTTCTGAAGCATTGCAAATGGACCAAGAATTGACATCCACACGAGCAATCTCACGTATTCGACAATCGGAGCAGGTTCGACAGCAACAAACACTGGTACGATCTCAGCCTGGTACAGTTGAGG
>PNEQ01005150.1:0-17150 GCA_003012365.1 Medauroidea extradentata | reverse complement strand
AACCCATTTGACAAATCACACGTAGCATAATATTTAAACCCTGCCAATCGTGATGCTAGGTCCTCTGGTGATGGAATGGGATGCATTTCACGCTGAATGGCTTTGTTCAGGTTGTTGGGGTCAAGACATAGTCGTAGGTCACCACTCTGTTTTTCAACAATGACAAGATTACTCACCCATGCAGTGGGACTGGTCACTTTAGAAATTACACCAGACCTCTCCAAAAGTTCCAATGCTAACTTGAGCCTAGTAAACAAACTACGAGGGACTCTATGACAAGAGTTAGCAACAGGGGACACAAATTGATCTACATGAATGGTAAGTGGCTTACCAGGAAACTGTCCTAACCCTGTGAACACATCTTCAAACTCTTTAAGTAATACTTCCTTGCTGGTTGCTGAATCTTGAGCCACAGCACTAACACGTTGTACTAGGTGCAATGCCTGGCAAGCTTCTAATCCCAGTAATGGAACAGCTTGAGGGACATCCACAACTTCAAATCGTAACTGTTGCATTACATTTCGAACCACACAAGGCAGTGTGATTGAGCCCACGTGAGGTATCTCAAACTCACCATACGCTCGAAGTGAAGGGCCATTCTTCAGAATGAGATCAGTATTGACACTAAGATCAAGAAGCAAGGCAAGTGGCATTGTGTTGACTTGAGCAGCTGTGTCGAGCTTGAAATAGACAACAGTAGTAAGAACAGTAATGGGTTCCCACCACGAACGACTGTCAAGGCGAGCAGGATCACCAACTTCTGCGACATAAAGATACTGAAAAGGGTCGGTGACGTCTTCAACCTGATGTGACTGTGATTCTAGATTGATTGAAACTTCATTTGCTTGACGGGAGTTAGGCGGCTTGCTTTGTTTACCAAATACTACTGGATCATTGACAGATGTACTCTTACACACTGCTGCGAAATGATTCTTTCGCTGGCATTTTGCACAAGTTTTATTCGCTGCGGGGCACGGTTTCTCACGCCCATGATTATAGCCGCAAAACCCGCACATTTGCTTAGACATAGGCCTGCGTCTTGAATAACCTGGTTTTTCAGAAACTGGGGGCGACTGAACTGCGAGGACGTCACTGGTGATTGTACTTGAATTTGCACTAACAGGTGTACTCTGCATGACTTTCAACTGACTCCGGCTCGCTTCTAAGAACCGACACACATCTATAGCTTTTTCAAGCGTTAAATCATCTCCTGTTTGCAGCAACTTTTCTTGCATTTGTGCATCATTGATTCCTGCTACTAAAATGTCACGACACAGATAACTTTCTTGAGTGCCGAATTCACACACACGAGACAAATTTTTTAGGTCCGTTACGAACTGTTCGACTGGCATTCCTTCGGGGCGCCTCATAGTCAAAAACTGGAACCGGTGATACAGGAGATTTTTACGTGGTGAACAGTACTTGTCGAATCGTGAAATTACAGTATCAAACACTTGTGCTTCGGCCTCAGCTAGGTTAAAGGAATTGTAGATCTCAATTCCTTTGTCCCCGATGGCGTTCAACAACAGCACCACTCGCGGTATCTCAGAGTCATCCTTTATCTTAAGTATTTGTAGATATAGCTTAAATTTTTGCTTCCAGAACATCCAGTTTTGATCAAGATTACCTTCAACAACTAGCAGGTCGGGTGGTTTGGCGAACTTTTCCATCTTGACTTAGAAGAACGACATTCCAAGAGAACGTAATTTGCGAAGTACCGCGACTAGAGAAAAATATCCCGTACCTGACACCATGTATAATATTGTCAAGACAACAGTAGTAATGGTTTAACAAACGTTTTTAATTCAAAGCTACAGCATAACGACAATGGCGGCACATCCCAGTCGTATGTCCAGTGTTGTTACATGCTGCCAACACAATATGTTTACATATCTTACACTATTGATTTTAGACATATAGTTTATTATAAAAAAATGTTTCTACAGACGTTACAAGTAGTCCTACGTAATTTATTTGTTAACTTAGTTGAAGTTGGGTTAAGTTATGTTAAGTAGTCCTACATAAAAAGTTGTTACCTAACCTAACTTATAACGTCCCTAAAAATATTTTTCATAAATAAACTGTATGTCTAAAATCAATAGTTTGGCTGGTACACGATGAGTAGCAATATTTACCCAAAATAATTTTGTCGCGATCATACAACCTGGTTAATTTTATTGAAATTTTGTTGGTCAGGGAAATAAGAGTAGCTGACCTGGAAGTCAGGGAATTTTTTTTATAGGTTTTGCTAGCCACCCTGTAAGGCCATTTTTGTTTCTGTAATGTAACAGATTGTTAGTACATTTTCAACTGTGCGTTATGCATACTGAGTTAAATTGTATTTTTGGCTGTACTTTTTTTTTTTTGCTAGTGCCAGGGGCTTTGCCCCAAAACGTGTGAAGTGATATTTATGTGCCTTGCAGGACCAGGCGACAGTTGACAGTATTTAATTTGTTTGGTAATCATGGACGTGTACACTGCCAAGTATTTTGGACTTTGCATGAAATGCAAGTAGGCACGGATTTACTGACACAAATACACATGGATCTCACTCATCAAGTGTTTCAACTTGAATATTAGTGTTGAAGAATTACGTGAAGAAGTGTAGACATTATTATTTTCCATACATGGTGATGCGTATCGCTATTCGGACGAAATAGTAGTATCTTCAAGTGGGGAAAAAGAAAAACGGTCGCTCTTCATCTTGACAAAATGAAAAATGTTTAGGCCACTGAGTGGTTCGCTATGTTATGTGTTTTGCCGTAAACTTTTGGTGGTCATAATTTGTTTTGTGTGTGTCAAAGTTTAGATGCGTAGACTAGGGCCTAGATACACATTCCTCTTGTGTGTAATTTTTTCTTTAGTTAAAAAATCACAGAAAAAGAAATGAGTGTGAGTGTCTCATGAAAGTGATCGTTTCCACACGAATGAACGACTGATGATAGACTTGAGACTTGGCTTCAATATGTTAAAGGATCTCCATTTTCAGCAAAATGTAGCGTATGTGCAGCAGTGTTTTCTTTGAGAAATATTGGGCAGCAGTGAGGAGCCACATGAAGGGCAAAAAGTACCAGAACGTGATTGCAGCTGTGTCTGAATCTACTACACTGAAAAGTTTTTCGGTGAGCAGAACAAATGTTTGCCTCAACCGCAAGGAAGACTCATTGATTGCTTAGAGCCAAGTATATGATGGCAATTGTTGCAATTACTGGACTGGACCCTTTTGTAAAACAATTTCAAAGGAATTAATAAGTTCAGTAAGTTACTCTCATGCTAGGCATAAGGAGGCAATGGATGAACAGAGATTAGCCAACGAAACAAAGATGGACGATGATTTGACGAAGAAGAGGGATTTTAGAAAGGAAGTTGAGTTGATAGATGTGAAGATTAAGTCTCAAATAAAGAGAACAGACACAAACAGAAATTGTAACTATGGTATTTTAGCAAATATGTAACATTAGTAGACTAAGTGGAACAATTTTGAAAATTTTAGTGTTGATTGCTAATTGTGTACTTGCTTATCTACAGTCTACCTGGCATAGGTGAAGAGTGCCTCTGTGTTAAGTCTTTATAATTCTTTGTATCTTCTAGGCAACGACAAAGTCAGGATACATTTCAGCAAAAGTAAATTTATCTTAGTTAATGGGTTTTCACTGAACTTGATTCTTTTGTCAGGTACAATTTTACATGATAATATTTGTTCACATGGTTTCACAATTTCATAATCAGGGAAATCAAATAATTTCCCCCCCCCCCCCCAATTGTTATGGGTGGTTACCCATATGATGAAAGTACTTATAAGTCTACGCTGAATTTTGTTTTCTATTTATGCATTGAATATATGTATAATAGTTTTCCAAATACAGTAGAATCCCGTTACGACCCTGAACGGTTTCCAGGAAAAGGGTCGTAAAAACGTGAGTGTTGTAATAAAAAATTATGCTCCAAAAAGCAATTTTCAGCTTCACCTCGTCACAAAAAAATGGCATAAACCCAGAGAACATACCTATTTCCATTGGCTTAGTGTGGAAAAATCATGATTTATTATTGAAAAATTTAATTATTTGAGATTTTAGTGTACAGATGTAAGTCGTTGGTGTTGTTGAAAACCCCGTTTGCTGTGACTTGGGCTGGCTGTTGGGCAGCTGTGCGATGCGAGGTTGTGTAGGATGTGGGGGAGGTGAGAGTAGTTGGCTGGCCTAGGCTTGTCTCCCTCGTAACTGCCTGTGTGCTCGCAATAAATACTGCTCGGCTTGCCTGGTATGAAGCACCACACCGACAGAACAGCTTGTAATATTTACGTGGAAGTATGTATATTGCAACAATTTAAAGTTTTTAAGTGAAGCTGTTTAGTCTGTTTTCTTTAATAATTGCGCATAAACTGTCACAGCATAGTGCCTTCATTATAAGAATTTAAGTGATACCGATAAATGTGTTTGTTACAGAACAAACATTTTCATATATGTCTATATTTTTTAAAAACCGGTATGCCTATTAGGAACGCTAATTTCGAGCCCTTCAAAAGGGCTGAAAACGGACTTTTCAAGGTGTTGCATATAAAATGACTGGATTACTCACCAATAATTTTTGACCTATTGGAAAAATCATAAAACAATGGCACTGTACACCATTTTAATACTCTACATTGTGGATAGAGGCGAAGTAGTTCTTGGCGTGCTGGCTACAGTCATTCTTATTGCTCCCCTATTGAGCGAGCAAAAAACAAAATCGTCTTCAGCCCACATGCTGTGTACGGCGATAGACTAGTTGTACTTGCATCATAGGCGGTTTTTTACACAGCAGCATCCACATGCCTCAAGTGCAGAGTGATCAATAACACAGCGGAAGTTGTCAAGGTCAAGTATTGTCCAGAGCCAAGAAGGCTAGGCTCAGTCAGGAATGCTGCGGTGACAACCAGAGGGCTGTGCAGCCCTAACCACTACCCTGCCTTGCCTTTTCCTCAGCTTCACAGTAGGTCGGTTGTCAGAGCTCAATTCTAATGCACAGCCTGAAGTGAAGTTTAAGGGTGGAAAAAATATGGTGCCATGCTACTTTTTTTTTTGCGATTATGTAATGCGGAAAGAAAAGAAACACGTCGTCTCTTCAACCCCCCACCCCCCTCCTCCCCCAGGCTCATACCAGACAAGGGTTGTGAGTTAGTGGGAGGGGGAAGACAAAAATGACAAAATGACACTCTGTTTTGCGAACAGATGGGGATGAAAGTTGCATGTGACTGTTGTACCCTATGGGGTGCTGCCTGGGCTACCTTGGACGTCAGAAGTGACGTATTATTTCCTTAGCGGTGCGTACCTTGCTGCTTTCGTCATGCCATCTCTCCTCCCGCCACCCTCCTCCCGACTCCTTAATCTTCCCCCCCCCCTCTACTTTCTGACCACCGTCCCTTTCCTCCCCTCTAGGCTGTGTTCGGCCGCTCAACTGGAGAGCAGTGGGGCGGCACTTGGCTGGCCGGTGGCAGAGGACCTGGTCATTCTTTCCATCCCTACTTTTCTATAGCTTGACAACACGAGACCAAAGGTATAATACCGCTTTGTGGAATAGTGGTGTTCTTAGTTGATTTAATCTTTTTCGGGCTTCCATTCAGTTTTCTAAATTTAATCTATCCCCCTTAATTTACATCTTGTCCTGGTTGAAATGTCTGTTCTTTCGGTCTTTTGGCGTGTTTCGTGTTAGGGCCTTGCGAGGCATTTTTGACTGGCTTGTATATTTGTTTTGCAGATGCCGCGAGATTTGGTTGTTTCTTGTTGGTTACCATTTGCACTCTCCCATTTTGTTTGCTGGGCATGTGCACTGATATTTAGGCATAGTCATAGCATTTACGGGTAAAAAATATGTGTTTTAACAGAATTTGTATAATCTTTTTGTACTCCTTTATTGCCTTGACATTTGGTGATATTGCGCACGACCATACAATTGCATTTCATTGTAGTGGTTTTTGTGTTTATTGAGATGTTAGTTTGCTCACGTCTTTTCGGAGTAGTTGTCTTGTAATCTATTAAGAGTCGGCAGTCCTTTGACACTCGTTCATGCTAATGAGGTTCAGACTAAAAATGTTTAATCTTGTTTTGAGTATATATTTATGACTGCATATTTCTCCTTCATAGTTTAGTGCTGTATGTGACTAATTCTGGACAGTCATGTTTAAGATAATCACTAAGGTGCTTTCGAACTTTATTACAGGTTATGTTGTAACATATTTTGTCACCATTTAATAACCTTTATTTGAGTAAGGCCACACTCTTGTTTAGAGTTTGCTAAGTTCTAATGAATATTTTGTAAACCTTTTGGGTGAGCTGTTTGACGTGGGTATAACACAGTTTTAAGTGTAAATTTTGTGGGTAATTTATTGTGTAATTTCATAACTTTGCTTGTTCCTTTTGCAACCTTTGGCTTGGGTGTACATTTTTTTTTAGGCTTTCTTTAGTCATTTGTTGTAGTCATGACTTTTTTCACCCATTAAAATTTGTCTGTCTCATATTCGAATGAGGTTTCTTTCTCAGCTGTTAATGTGTATTGTATTCTGTTTGTTTGAGGACCAGTTTGACTTAATGTCATCTTCTATATTGGCAAGTTATTCTTACCAGTTAATTTAAAGATGTGCGTGAGTTATATCAGATGTAAAAAAAAAAGTCTTAGTGTAATGCTACCTTCTTTACATCGGGCGCACACACACACATAACAGTAGAGATGGGAGACTAGTTCACAGGGTTATTAATCGTGGGTTCGAAGCACGAGTTATAAATAAGAATGGCGGCGAGTAGGTGGTGAGCGGGTTTATTCCAGGTACTACTTCTTTGAACAACAGTTACAATTATGGTCGGCGGACCACGTGGCGGCTACAAAATTACATCAGTCTTTATCTCATCCATACTTCATCATCCTGACCTGAAAGTTGCCTTATTCAGTTCGTGACGAGAGCCCGAAACAGCGTTCACGGCAATTTTCGGGTTAGCGGAGCTAACAGACACCTAGCTGTGTCCGGAATGTGCCACGTGGCAGATAAACTTAGCTTACGTCCTCGCTGTTTACCAGCGTCACTTTCCTGCACACATATCACGATAGTACGAAAACATACGTCACACGGAAAGAGCGGTAAGAATAGATGGTTAAAATCCCGATTTGCTAACGCCCCAGGCACTGCCCTTGCCACATGGCCATCTTACGCTCCGAGATGCCTGGCACCCTCGTTCCACGCCGGCAGGTACAAGACAAGCGAAATATCCCGCAAGAACATTGCTAGGTGGCAGCTACTTCTGCCGCACTCGGCCTGCTTCGGCTACCCTCGTCACTCCCCGATCATTTACACGGAACATTTTCATTTCAATATCTTATTTAAGGCAAATAACTGTTAAAAACATTTGATACATTTCCACAAATATCTTATGTTTATTTAAAACCTACCACGTGGTCGCAAAATACTACCAGTTACTTTAAATGCTAGGTAACATAAACATAGGACTTAATTACCTAAACACAATAACACATGAACTTAAAATTACATCCACTAGCATAGGACAGTCTTGTAGGGTAGCCGGGTGACTGTTTCTTCCAGAAAAATAAATATTATTTAAATAACTTTCTTGAATTGCACATAAAAAGAAATCAATGATGGACTTGGCATTAATACTCAGGCACTTACCAGCAAACCAATATATCCCGGTATTTATTAAAGACTGGAAAACAACATATGTACTTTAAGCCATAAATCTAAAAGGAAACCTGCTGGTAAGTTCAGGCACTTCACATTAGATAATAATCCAATGTTTGTTGTGCCGATTAATTGATTTTGTGGTTATAGAATGTATTTTCTTGAGCATGTTTTTAACTGAACATTCCAAAACTATGTGTTGTATTAATAGTTGCTGTGTAGTAAGGCGTTGGCTATTAAAATATCTACTTGGTAAAACTAACACCACTGTATTTTGATGAGTAGTTTGAATGCATCATTTTCATTAAAAACACAATTTATAACATAGTTTGAATAGATTCTTCAAAGCAGCATTTATCAGAATGGATAAAAGTGTTTGAGATTCCTACACAAAACATTGCTATACACGTTTAACTGAGGGAGTAATCACTTAAATTTATACACTTACGTGCAACTCTGTGAGTATACTGATTGCCAGTCCAGTCTTCAGTATAGTGGCGTTAAAGTAAGCAATGTATCGCAGGTGCACACTGGGGCTTGGGTAACACCCACCGGTTGATAGCATATTTATTGTGGGCCTGTAGGCTGCCATCATCTGCTTAGTTGTGACAATGGAATAAGACCCAATGATGGAGCGTTGCCGAAATAAATAGAGGGAAACAAGAGCACTCCGAGAAAACCTGTCGACCAGCGACATCATCCGGCGCCATTCTCACGTGCGAAAATCAGGGATAGAACCCGCTATGAATCGAACTCAGATCGCTGATGTGGGAGGCGTAGTGGCGATGGTGTCACTCAATGTGAATACATACTAGTGTTGTTCCTATCGTTGCCTAGCCTTTCAGTCTCAGAAATGGAGAAAACCTTCATGTAAGTAGTCTTCTTAGAACCTAAGTCCTAATCTTCAGAATGTTTTTTTTTTTATTTGTAGCGATAGTTTCTAGTTTTTATTCTTTTACAGTTAACCATGTTTGCATTTCTAGCAACTTTATTATGTTACTTTGTCAACAGTTTGGTATAAAATTTTTGTGTTTCTGAAGAATTTGTTGCTTGCTTAATTGAAAGAGAAACAATGGTGTTATAACAGTTTCTACTTTTAGTCGGACGTTTCACGTGTAACGCATTCACATAAAAAACTGTAATCCTCTTTTTCCTCCTTGAAAGTTTATGTTGCATAAATTTTTGTATTATGGCACAATCCTCACAGATGAATATCTAGGAGCGACTCTGCCGGAAATCACCTCTCGCGGCTGTTGTGGGGGAGATGAGTGCTCTAGTCACTTGTTCAACATGGCCCCACCATAGAGAACCTGTTGCCACAGTGAAATTTAAGATGGACTAAAAGTTTCTACATTTATGTTAAATTTAAAAATATATATGGTTGCATATGAATGTAAACTGCAAGTTTATTTGTGTGTATCTTTGCACAGCTGCTTAAATTTCTCATTATTTTTAACATGACACAATACGTAAAGTTATGTAGTATAAAATTATTTTCAATCTACAGATTTAACCTATTAAATAAGTACAACAAAGACTTTTATAAGCATACGCATAGCACAGAAAATAGCGGAGGAACATTTTCTAATAAGTGCCTGTAAAGTGGTTTTAATATTATAGTTTAAATATGTTACCTCTGGAATATTTAAGTAATAATATTTATTCAATATTAATATGCCAGAAAGATGTGCAGCTTGTGTAATGCTAACATAGGCTACTTATTTTTAAAATAAGTTTCAGCCTTGGATTACAGTAGTTTATTACAATAAAACATTTAAAACTTGCAGCATAAGTTATATGTCTAATTGTGTAGTGATACAGTGTTGACGAAATAAATATGTTGTAAAATGAAAACATATTTCACAAAAATTTAAGTTATATGGAAACATCACTGAACTGTAGATTACAAACAACAAACAAGTAGGCTTCATTTATAAAATAATCACAACAAATAGAATTTCCAAACTATTTCCGTTGTTACATCAAGTATAAAAAACACCAATATGGTATTTGTAGAATATGTAGCGTCCGACAGTAATAGAACCGCTACTGCCACAAGTATTTTGTATGAAATAAATTGACTGTTAAAGCATAGTTCGAAAATATTGTTCTTTTAAATTTCTGTTTGGAAATTTTACCACTCACTACATTGTGTGGAAGTTATAACGTGGTTCTCGTTACTTAGTAGTCCAATTAGTAATTTTAAATAACATTCATTATGCTGTGTAAATTGGTATAGGTGGCAATTTTCTCCACTACACAAATGTTGTGTAAAGATACAACTTATACAATTTTTTATGCATGCCAAAGTAAATAAAAAATCCAAATTATGTGATCTAACACACACTCTGCAATAGGATTTTAACATTTACTTTGGTGTAACGTACACAATTTATTGTACAAAATTAAAAAAAAAAGGTACAGTTATTTTTAAACTGTATTTCCTTATTACTATCACCACAGGATAAACATATCATACCACGTGTTGCTGACTACAAAAAATATTACAAATCGAAACAAATGTATAAACAAGTAAGTTTTACTAATCAAAAGTTACAAAGTTGGCAATTTAAACATATGGAAAATCCAAATATGTGTCCACACAGTGGACATTACTAGCGTCTGTGAGAAGGAAAATTATTATTTAAAAAATTTACAAAATATACAAATTAGTTTTACAAGGATCACTCAACTGAAAAAAGAAAATATCTGGACAAGTCAGAATTTAAATACATGAAACACATTCAGCCAAACGTGCCATCGCAAAGGTAGTTACTTCCGCGGGCTCCATTTTTTCAAAATCTGGTGTTACAAAGCTAGAAGTTAACAAAGCAACACACATGTGTGCAAAAAGCCATTGGGCAATCGAGCAACAAATAATCACAACAGCTAATAAATACCAAATAGCAAAGAACATTAGCAAATTCTACAAAAAACCTTTTTAAGACCAAGAGAGAATATTTCATCAGATGGCAACCGAAAAAGGAATTTAGGAAAGACATTATAAGAAGAATTAAACTATTTTAAGCACAACACATGACGGCAGCCGTCTTGCTCGCCATGGGAGGACAAGTCCGCAACGTACCCTATGACACTAACTGGGAGCTTGGAAGTATACATTCTCAGTGCCCACGTCCAGAAGAGAAAAGAAAGTGCGCTGACGGCCCACACAAGAACCTTAGTTCAACCTGGCCAGAGTCTAACTAACGTGCCTGCACAGGGAAGAGAAGGGGAAGCATAGAGTAAGAGCAAGGAAATATAGCGATACTAAACAACAGCCTTCCGAGCCATCAAATAGTCACGTGGTCCACTGTGCACCGCCGACGAGAGCGCTGTAGGCGCCCAAACGGTGCAACGTGTTAAAACTACGTAACGTAAGTTTACCCTGTCAATAGGTGGCAATTTTCGCTGCCATGTAGCCTCACACGTAGTGTAAAAATATAAATACTCATTCTGTATTTTTAAAATCCACGTAAATAAATAATATCTTTAAAGATACATGAAATGACATCCACCTTATTGGTGGATTTAACTGTTTTTGACTGGAAATAGGAAACAGTTTGTGTAAAATTGTAAAAATAACGTAGAAGTATACATACATATGTATTGTTTTTATTGTGCTTTTCTTACTGTCCTCTAGGCTTTGTCAATAAGGAAATAATAAAATTAATATTGTATGAGGATATCCGAGGTCGTGTCATACCTCGAGTGCAGACTTCTGATTGTGCGCCTGTAGGCCCTTGTGGAATGAAATGAATCACTAACCGCTGGCCAACTGCAAAACGTCCGCCACGTTCATAACACATCACTAACCGCTGGCCAACTGCAAAACGTCCGCCACGTTCATAACACGCACTAATAAATTCTTAGGTTATGTAATTTACTCACTATCCTGATATTCTGTAATGTTACACAATATTTTTTAGTGATGTGGATTCCGAAACGTTATAAGCTTAATAAATATAGTGAATAAATACATTTTAGAGTGCAACTGAATTTCTGGACGGAAATATTTTAGCTGTATTTCCCCCCATGTTGACAAACAAACTCCGCTGTTTGCTGAAACAAGACTTTACAAAGGGAAAAAGGACAATATTTAAATTACACCCAATCAGAAACCGAAAAGCACTGAAAAGTCACTGCACTTTTGACAGATTTATCTTTGCCAGCATTTAAGCTACCCAATACTTTCTTTGAGACAAAGTGTGTGATAAATGGTATTTATAACCTTTGCTTAAAAGTTGTTTTTATGTGTTATTATGTCGTTAGATAACCATTACTTTAACCCGACTGCGATAACTAGCTCTTAATGCCACGATCGACATTAATTTTAAAATTGTTATATTTGTACTAGACAATGTTTGTTTATACGTAGACATAAAGTGTGACAATTTTTGCTTCCGTACAAATTCTGTATCTTTCATATTTTAGTATAAAGGTTGTTAAAGGTAAAAAGTAATATGGGATGGTCAACAAACTATAAACGAAAACTGCCTGACTTACACAAATGAAGTAATTCACACAGAAGATCAGTGTCGCGAGCTACGTCAACACCACGGTCGTAGAAGAACAGGTCTGGACACTCCCTATCTAATGACTAGCAGCTAGATCCAGGACCTCTAAGCACAGTGGCGCATGCGCATAATACCTTCCCCTTCAATCGTCCCTTCTCTTTCCAACACACCATGCTCTCTCACTCTCCAGCCTTCCCCTCCGTACGCCATACATACTCCCCTCCCCTTACGCGCATTCACACTACGACTACTGAAATGATGCTTGTGTCGTCTTCTCACATTCTTTTTTTTACATTAGCCTCCAACCATAGCCTCCAACAACACAGTAAACGACTGTATGTCATTTTTCTCAAAGATGATTTTCACGAGCTAGTATACTTTAGCTCATCAACGAGTATCAACACGGCTATTGAAATATACTTAACAACGTGTACTATAGTTTTACCATGCACGCACTGTTATGTTCCGGCTACTGTTTGTGAAATGCGAAAGGTACTGGGTTTGATTTTCAACCCAGTCTGGGTGTAAATTTGTATTCGTATAAAATGGTCACTGAAATGTGTCTAGTAACATTTGTCACCGAATCAGCTCGGAATACATTAAATTTACCTTGCCGCATTAAAAAATGAGGACGGGAGGTGTTGGGCACAGCGGCGAGATGACAGTAATTTAAAAATAAAAACATCTTTCCTGCCTGAAAACAACTCTTTAAAGAGCAGTAATTATATGTGGATATTAAAACTTTTATTTTTGTTCCAATATTGAATAGACTCTACACATTAAATGTTTAAAAATGCTTATTTTTGGACGTCTCTTTCCGCACACTCGTTAAAAAACAATAATAAAGAAGTCATTTACAAAAGCATTTAATTTTTTAAATTGTTGGTATTGCCGGTATAAGGTTGAGCATTCTTGCCAATGTAACTATTTAAAATAAAGCTTATCGTTTAAATAAATGTATTTCTTAACATTTAAAACATACTAATATGAAAATTTTAACATTACTATTCTTTATGGCATTTCTTTTTTTAACTTTGAATAATAATTTCAAACAAATATTACATTAATAATAACGTCAAGAACTAATTTTTCAAACTCTTCAAAAGCATAATAATTTGAAATCTTACATGAATGACCACTGACATTTGGTTAACATTAGTCACCAAATCAACTCGGGACACATTAAATTTACTGTGCCACACAAAAAATGAGGGTGGGATGTGTTGGGCACAGTGGCGAGGTGGGGTAGCCAATGTAAATAATATTTTATAATAACATGTATATATGTACGTATATGTTTTTTTTTTTTAAGAATCAAGCCGCTGATATTTTTCTGGGATGCAATTGTTTTGTGTCTTATTGTTGAACATCACTGTAGGGCCTACATTAAACATTTAAATGATGATAATTTTTAAAAAACGTACATTAAGACAACATTTCATTGAGCGATAATCACACGTGAACTTGAAAACATGTTTTTGTTTTCACTCCGATGTTAAATAATTACTACACATTAAATATTTCAAAATGCTTATTTTAAGAATTATTTTTCCTTATACACTCGTTACAACACAACCATATGCAGTTATTTACATGAGTATTTAACTTGTAAACTTGTTGCTACCATGAAGTAGAATAGTCATGTCACATTTACGTTTTTAAAATAAAGCATATCATTTAAAGAAATGTTTTTCCTAACACTCAAAACAACATACTAATGTGAAAATTCGTATATTATTATTCATGTAATATACATTTTTTTTATAAAACTCTTCTTTTATGTGTTAATTGAAGTAACACTACAAGGAATCTCTTTTCAACACGTAAAGGGGCCGAGGTTAACACAGTGGTTAGACCACTCGCCTTCCACTAAGGCCATCTGAGCTCGACTCCCGGCAGGGTAGGTACCCATACTTTCGCATATGGGAATCGTTCCGGACGATGTCGGGGGATCTCCCGTTTCCCCACCTCTCCATTCCAACGCTGCTTCATACATCAAGTCATCCCTCACCATTGCTAAAGACCTGATGTTAAGGACTAATCGAAACCTCTTCACTAACACTTAACACAATATGCAATTTTTCCAGCACTGTAAACAACACAATGTGCAATTTCTTTAACGTGAATATAAATTGTTGTTAGTAGAAATAAAATAAAGTACAATTCAAACTCTTTTTTTATAGACTTGCAAAATAATCTCCACTTTTCCACTCACTCTGGCTCCTAAGGGTCACCCCTATCCTCGATAAAATACGTTGCAATGAGTTATGACTATTCTTTGTATACGAAACTATTAAACGAAAAGAGCACACATTTCAAACAATGTAGCCACAATTTTAAAAAGTTTGTCTCTTCTAATTAGAAACATAATTTTCGGACTCCTCAAAACTGCAAAAAAAAAAAATGTTTTCCCAGGTTATTGTATCTGGGGAAATAACAACCGTATTAAAAAAATTACAATCAAGTATTAGATTTCGAGCTATGCTGCCCAAAAATAAAATAATTTGGTCACTGCACTGCACACCAGCCAAGTATCTTGCGTGACGAAGCAATAATGCATATAATATACGGATCATATTCAAGGAGGATCCTGATTGGTATTCAAGAGCGATAAAATCATAATTTTATATTTTCATGAAATATTGTTAGTATTGTAGACGATACTCCTAAGTATATGTTACTCTTACATAACAATTTTAGCTCTGATAGTTTTCTCATAACGGGGTGTCAAAAGTCGAACTAATCTTGTTACACTGCCATGCATATAGTGAAAATCAACTGACCTGCTTAAGGGGGATTGATCCCTGTCAGATTGGTTGTACGGTTTTTCTTATAAATCATGGAATACAGACATTGTTTTGCTTTTTTCGCGCTGACAAGTCATAGTTTATTGTTTCATTCACTTTTTGGAATCTATATGGCATTGTTTCTGTTAAATTTGTGGCCTCTAGTCGGTCCCATAAATAAAGCAATTTTTTGTTTTCAGCTGCTTCCCGTTGCAAAATAATGAATATATTATGGTTCCAACAAATGCAGAAAATCGATTAAGTTTGTATCTATGCCCTGTCGTGACAAAAATTTTGATACATCGACTGGAACAGAACTTTTCGAGAAGAAATAGATAAATCCAAGGTGGTAGGGATCAATACCCCTTAAACAAAATAATTCACTGTGAACTTACATCCTATGAGCTACGCAATAAAACATTAAAATAAAACAGCATAATATTTTGAAATAAAAAAAATTGCAAAAATGCTGAAAGTAGTACAAAATTCAGCATTTTTTAAAAATACAAATACAGTTCGCGGGATTTTATAAATGTTTTATTACGTAGTCCCTAGTATGTTATTTCACTGTGAATTATTTAACGCAAGTAAGTCAATTGGTTTTCATTATTTGAATGGCAGCAGAACATGCAAATTTTGACTTTGACGCACCGTTATGAGGAAACTACGCCAGCTAAAATTGTTTTGTAAGAGGAAACTGCACTCTCAAGTATCGTCTACAAAACTACACTATTTCATAAAAATATACAATTATGACTTTGTCATACATGAATACCCTTAATATATTTAACGAGTGTATTTACACCAGTCCCAGTTTTTATCGAAATATAATTATAATCATACAATACACAACACATTTAGTCCGATAAATACAAACTAGTTTATGTTGAGAAAAATAATTCCTTATCTGGTACTGCTGAGTTCAGGACTGAGGAAATTTCGTCTCTCAATGAACAGCTGTTTCTACAGCAATATAAACACCGAAGTAAATTTATAACTTATTTATTTTAGATAAACATGTAAATATACTATTATTTATGTGCTCTATATTACATGAAATATTAATTTGTTTTCTCCAGGACGTGGTTAGTTTTCCATGATTTTGCCTTTGAGTATGATGCCTGCAGCACTCGCCTTCTGGCCATGTGTTTGTGTGAGTGAGGCACGGTACGGCACCAAGGGCTTATCTGGTGCGGTATCACCTCTAGCGCAAGACAAATGAAACAGCGTGAAGTGGTATCGTAGATCACTCGCCTGACACTTTCAGTGGTGATCCCATATTTTTATTGGTTAAAAGTTTAAAGCGAAAAACATTGCGTGTTTCTAGAATAGTTTCACATGAATCCCATGAGTAGTTTTTCATATATAACATACTGAAAAATCTGTTTTCAGCTATTTTGAGGGGTTCGGAAATGACTTTTCTAATTGATGTGATGTTTTTAAAGTACCTGTCAGTACATACAAAATACATTGGTAGATAGGCGAGTGGCCAGACCTGTTCTTCTACGACCGTGGCTGAAACTAATTTAAACTAACCTAACTTAACCTAACAAAAAACTGAAAATTTTGAAGTTAGTAAACTGCAACTTTCTTTACGTACAACTATTCCTAACGTCTATAGAAACATTTTTCATCAGTAAACCATGCCTTTAAAATCATTAGTTTGGCCGGTACAGAGTGAGAAGTTATTCTTAATATTTTCCAAAAAAAAATTTTTAATTTTATGTAATTTTTTTCTATATTTCTACTTGAAATGCACATTACATTGTGCAATATGCTATTCTTAGCCATCATAAAATTACTGTTTCTACTCGGACAGCACAGCAGATGGTGGTGGAAATATTACCGCAGTATTTTAATATACTAATTTGGTTACACAAACAACAGCATGTTGCCTGCACATACCAGAAACGTCTCACTGACAACATAGGAGATTAAGACCACACATAACCTTTGTTTGTACATATAGGTAGTGTTAAAATTGTGACATTCTGCACTGTCTGTTTCATTTCAGACCAACATGTGTAATATTTGTATTAGCCTAATGGTAATTGGTTTATATTGACATTTACAAGTCATTAATAATATTTATTTTAGTATCGTAATCAATTAATTTTAAATACATAATTTAGGTTCACTGTCACACAGGTCTAAAATTGGTTTTTATTTTGATTAAAAAATTTA
>PNEQ01005149.1:6406-17251 GCA_003012365.1 Medauroidea extradentata | reverse complement strand
AGTCAGGGACTCAAGGTGGGAGGATGTTGAAAACAGTGCATATAACACGAACAAGATTAACATTTTGTATACTTTTGTGAATTAGTTGAATTATTTCTTTTCATATATGTTGTCTATGGAGTTTGTTTTATGTTTTGAAAAAGAAGGTGTTGTAAGCAACTAGTAATGAGAAAAATTACAATTTCTTTTCTTTCTTTTAATTTGGCTGTTTAAGACTTGTTTCTTTTATGTTTATATGATACACAACGACTCTAATTGTATTCTAATTCGTCGGGTAGACGGATTTTAACAACAGACGTGGAATGACGTGGCGGCTCGTTTGATACGGGTGAACTTCGCCGCTTATTGGTTGCCTGAGACTGTTGATACCAGCCCCGCGTGTGTCTGGCTCCTGCATGTTGCGGCAGGTTTCCTATTGGTCTGGCTGCAGGCTAGCAGGGCAATCACCTTACTCTGGTTGGCGGTAGGTTTCCGCCTTGTTGCTGGCCAGGGAGGCCATTTCGCTGGCGTGTGTGACCGAGTTCGCCGTCCTACCGACTATTTCACTGCTGGATTCCTACATATTCTGTGATAGAGCCACACTTTTATAGCGAAATTTTTTTTACAACATTTGGTTTCGATGCGTCATGTGCACACGTGCAGCTCTGCTATATCGTCTGTGATTGGATGATTTTACTCTCACTTGCCTTGGCAAATTACAGACGTACGGTTCCACAAAAAATTTTTGTGATTAGAGCAGTCAAATGATACACGTATCTGAACAAAGACACGATGCCAATAACCATGAAGCACAGCTGGCGATGTACACGTGACACACTGAAACAAAGTGGGGCAAAAACCTTTTCGCGACAAAATCGTGGCCCATCGCATAGTTAAGGCTCGGCATCAGTCACCATATTGAATTATTTTAATTTTCGCACTTATGAAATTCTGAGAAGTAGAGTGTTAAATTTGTCACTATACTATCAATGCTATTCACTTTGCGCTACTATTAAAGCATTCAAGTTGAACCTTTAACGTATATTTAAGCCGTAATCAGTCGAGTAAATTAAGAATATAAAAAGAATTGATCCACTGATTACGGCTTAAATATACGTTAAAAGTTAAACTTCAATGCTTTTTTGCAGCGCAAGGTGAATAGATTTGATATTGTAGTAACATTTAACACTTTACTTCTCAGAATTTCATAAGCGCGAAAAATAAAATAATTCAACATGGCGACTGATGCGGAGCCTTAAGTCCAGCGTGTCCTTCTCTATTTTTGTTTTTCGAGACAGCAGCTTGAAAAAGCCGCTACTAGCCATCATGAGGTTGCCCAGTAACCATGTTTCTCTAAGCATGATGTGTAATAATTCAAAATAGAGAAGCATAGTTATAAATGTTCTTTCTTTTCTCAGACAAAGATATGGAACGTACGTTAGTAGTACATCTTAATTAAACTTTCACCCAACACGCTGCAACAATGTCCAAGCACCAGCTGTATAAGGATATAGGGATATTAATACCAGTTTTCTTCCCTTTACTGCCCTCTTCCCATTTTTTACCTAGCATCTGGCCTACCTCGATGCCGTCAAACTATGACGTCATTCACAGCAAGTCATTGCACTGTTAGGAAAATTTCCATGAAATTACGGAAAAGTACTGGCAAAAATTATCCAGAAATCTTCGTAAAGTAACGGACACTCAGTTTTTCTTGATAACGGAACACTCCGTAAAATAACGGACAATCCGTTTTCCACAAAAAAATTAAATTTCTGTAATCTACTAGCACTCCATTTTCTAGAAATACATTTTCTTACTAGCTATGTGTTGTCGAGAATCTGACGCACTATTTAGTAACCTGAAAAATGTTTCGAAGTTGCTGGGATTCGAACCCACGACCTTATAATTGCCAAGCAGAAGCTTTAGCCATTTTTATTTATTTTCATTTTTTAATTTAATTTTTTTAAATTTATTTTTACTTTTTATTTTTATGTTTGATGCAGTGGCGATGCGGAACCCTCCGCATCACCACTGCACCAACCATTCCCCCCTTTAATGTGACGTGATTCGAGTGACCCCAGTACTATTCGTGTGACAATTTGAATAGTGACAATTTTTGAGACCCAAATGGACAAACACAAATTTACACCCAGCCAGACCTGGGAATCGAACCCACACCCCCCCCCCCCCTGCATTAAAGCCGGTCGCTCAACCAACCGAGCTACGGGGGGTCGGCTCCATTGAACCACATTAACAATTTACAAGTAAAAGAGTTCCATGCAGTGGTAAGATATCAACTTTATAAGAGACAACTTTTGTATTTGACATCCAGGATTTAAACTTTATAAGAGACAACTTTTGTATTTGACATCCAGGATTTATAGTGATTATTAATACCACTTTTTTTTTAAGAAACACAGCGAAATACGCTTTAAAATTGTATAAACATATTTTCATGAATTTATGGAAAGTTACGGTCAAACATCCGTAAACTAGCAATACGGACAAATTTCCGTAAACAAAATATTTCGGAAGCCACTTCTGTAAAATTACAGTACTTTTCAGGAAATATATCCTTGAATTTACCGAAATTTTTAACAGTGTGGATACTGTAATGGTTCTGTATTGTGATGACAAATACTATACTGATATTTACCTGTAATACAGCAGAGTAGTATTTCTAAGCGTATATGTACAGCACAGAAGATTATTAATAATTTAACACGCAATTTCATACGTATGGTCTAGCATAAGACGAAGGTGTCGGATGATGATGGCAAAACACATACGAAACACAACAGAAACACTACTATGAGAAAATAGAATAAAACTAGTACACAATTTACCCTAAAACATGTACTAGGAAGGCCAATAAATAAAACAAATTAAGAATTTATTCCTCTGTGTTGAGGCATTAAGACGGACGAAACAAAAAAAAAAAAATTTAGGTGCTTTTGAATATTCTTTACGAAAATCTCTGGAACTAAATCTCTCACTAAGTAATGCAATCAAACTTTGACAACATTTAAAATTTAATTCGGTTTCTTTCTCAGATTCACAATATTGAAAATAGATGCAAAAATATACTTGGGTACGAAACGTAAGCATGAAATATTTAGAGTTCCTCGGCTAGCAAGAGTCTGATAAGAGTATGGATTTTTACATTCATACCACTGGGTTGGAAGGTCGAGACAAAATTTTGATATGAACATGTCCGTGACACAAGATGGCTTGAAATACTATAAATTCACTGAACATCATCTATTAGATGCTTCACTACGAAGTTCGTACTGGGTAAGTTCCTAATAAATTTTGGCACAAAATTTGTGAATATGCTAAGCTGAATGAATTTTGCAGTAAATTAAATCAAAGCTTAATTATAGGAGCTTCTTACAGATGGAGTGCCACGATGTCATGAGGCTCACTCAAAATCTGAATACTGATAAAATTTACAACATTTAGTCTCTTTTTAAAATAGCTATCAATTTCACTCCTAGTTTTGGCCTAAACACCCTCCCTGTGGTGTTAAACCATTATGTTGGCGGCAGATACGATCTCTGACCATCGACGGGATTTGCTAAATGTCCTTCCGTCACGGGAGTCAAGGGTGCAAGAAGGAATTAGCGTCGTTTGCGCTAACTTCAAAGGCCTCGCACGGGCTAGATGTGACAAACCTCCATGTGCTTGGAGGAAGAGAAATAAACTTCACACAACTGTACCAAAATCAGATGATATAAGTAATAATTGCATATTTAATGTTAATTAACAGAATACAAATAAAATCAGTGTGGGATTTCGTAATCATAACAAGCACCTTAATAAATAGAATTAATTAATTAGAATCTTGAATGGGGGCTAACATTGCAGTATTAAAACGCATTAATTACGTTATAACCAATTTCAATTGAAAAAATTCACTGTCTTGAAGTGTCCATGAAGAAATAATGTTAAAAAAATTTATACATACTGCAATAGCATTACAAGCTAATGTAGCTTCACTATTTGTAAGTGATTGGCACGGAATTGTACGCTAATTCAGAGTTGACGGACATGGTGTTGTTGTATGGTGAAGCTAGAGGAAACGGAAGGAAAGCTGCACGTTAATACAGCCAACGATATGCTGCATGACGTCAGCCTAGTCACATGTTCGGAAACGTCACCCGGCAATTACGAGAAACGCAAACTCCTTAGAGGCGAGATTCATCGGGTCAACAGAGGAGTGTTCGAGTCTCACACTTTGAGGAGGCAGTCTTGGAGAGTGTACAGCAGGACTCTTCTACCAGCAGTCGTGCTATCTCAAGTGCAACGGGTGCATCGAAATCAACAGTATGGCGTGTACTACACGAACATCAGCTTCGACTGTACGGTATGAGAAAGATACAAGCGTTGCAGCCAGCGGACTTTGCACTTCGTCGAGATTATTGTCAGTGGTTCCTGCATCAGTGTGAAGTGTTTCCAGATTTTCCAACTATGACGAAGTCACATTTACACAGGAGAGTTGTTGTAGTAGTCGAAATATCTACGCATGTAACTACAACACGAGGCTACAAGCACTGATATCGAATGAACATTTGGGTTGGAAAACTTGGCAACAATGTTGTTGGGCAGCACATGCTACCGACCCCTTCGACAGGCTTTCAATATTGGTGTTAGCTGAGTTTCACATTGCCAGACTTACTAGACGAATTTCCGTTTGCCGTCATTCAAAGAATGTGGCTACAACACGGTAGCTCTCCACCTCATTTCACGAGATCGGTGCGTGACCATATATCAACGAAGCATATCCCGATAGCTGGATGGCAAGGAGCGGACCTGTTTCAAGGCCACCACGCTCGCCGAACATAACCCCATTAGACATTTGACTCTGGATATTTAAGGAGTTGGTATACGAAACATGTATGGAATCCATAGAGGACTTGTTAGAGAATGTGATGGCTGCTTGTGATAAAGGTGCGTGACACTGCAGGTGTCTTTGAACAGGTGCGCCAGTCTTAACTACACCGCTACACCTACTGCAAGAGTCTGAAGGCACACATATTCAACATTAGCTAAAATGAAATTCGAATAACCGACCGTAACGGCTGCAAAATATTTTTGGTTGCTGTGTGAATTACAGCCATCCGTCTCATTTTTAACAGCCATCTGTGCCCATACCTTACACCACACATGCAAGATTTTTGAAAGCTCTCTCTTTGTATCAGATAAAATAAAGACTAACTCATTCACACACGTCCATTATCTGATAACACGTGGTTTATATGCACGACGGCCAGAGTATGGTAGTTGTAATGAAACGTTATTTAATTTATTCTTTTCTGCTTCTTTGCTTCTTAATATGGCATCAAACACGACTTAAGTTCCGAGTAGCATTCTTCCTAATTACGTACAGATTTTACTACCACTTTGTCCGTGCCACAAATGATGAAGCATGTGACACTATGTTACAGTCACGATCGAGTACCCCTGAGTGTAGCAAGTTTTCCCTAACCACCAGGCTATTGACACAACTGAAATCTTTGGGTGCATTTTACGTGTAAACGGCGAGTCCTAGAGAGTTGCAACAAGAGTAAGTACTTTGTTGATTAATTACAACACATTGTTTTACATTGTGGCATAGAACATCATATTTTTGAAACAATTAACAATTTTTTCAGCAACCTCAAGATCTTTTTTCCAATGAAATGGTTACGTATTGTGCACATAAATTTACTTTATTCCAGATCGTGGTCTTGTTAATTTGTACACCAGATTTAATTCCTCTAACACAAGTACTTTTTATAATATTCGCACAAAATATGTTTTTTTTTTTCGACTCTAGGGGCTTCTACAGCTCTTATAGTTTGAAATAGACCATGGGTGTAATATACGAAATTTCTTCGTTTCGCGTTAGCTTTAAACTGGTAAAGTTAGCTCACATGTTTCAGAAACATAATGTATGTTCTAGTTCACACGCAAAAACATTAACCTACCGGTAGTAGTTTCTGTTTTATTAGTTTTTGGATATCGCTAATGTGGTGACTTTTAAGTTATACCAATATATTCACCAATTAATAGTTAGTGAACAGCAAAAGATACAAAAAAGTTTGTTTACACAAACATTAAGCTTTCAACGTTTATATTCAGAAAAAAATATAATGTTGCTCCAATCAATAATGTGAACTCTGAGTGGGTTTAACGTAGATGTACTGGTGGCCCTACGTATTTGGTTAGTACTGTAATGCAAGTTTTTGCCTGGCGCAAATCTTAAGGGAGAAATTCGCGATTGATACCTGGCATTGAAAAAAAAAATTTTTTAAATAACAAGATTTGTAAGATCTGGAAAAAAAGTGTTACGTGTACCTTTCACCTTCAGTTGATAATGGGGTTGGTTAAGCCATTTTGATATAACATTTTTACCAATGCATTTCTTGGCTATTAAATGGTACAGTTTGTAGCAGGAGGCACCAATGAACAGAAAAGGTAGCCTTGCTGCAACATCCTCTAGTGAACCGTTTTCGAGGGAATTGATGTAAAAATCATGGAGCCTTTTTGGTAGGCATCACGCAATACACGCGAGGTTTGAGCAGCCCCATTATCTAATGAAAGTGGAAGGTTTTCGACACCATTTTTTTTTTTTTTTTTTTTTTTTCACAGAGCGAAGATCTTGTTATTTATAAACCTCACACAGAAATATATTACTTATCTGCCCTTAATTTCGCCTTCTTCAACCAAGGTTGGTTTTCAGTGTCAATTTTAAATGACAAATTTCTCCCTTTAGATCTGCACAACAAACAACTTCCATTATAAAGTTTAGTCAATTTTTTCCCAAGGAATCCCCTCGCAAAGTTTGAAACATACTTTAAAAAAGTACCAGTATTTTAATTACCTGTTGACTATTTTACTGCGAGCGTTATATTACAATACGTCGGACGTTGTGGATGTACAAGTTTATTGCAAGGAAATTAAATTTACTAAAAATCTACATTTATGTATTTTAAATACGTGTTTCTAAAGCACAAAATAGTAAGAAAAACATCACCTCTGACATTTCTTAAGAACGTTCCAGCGATCAAAAACTATTTTACTTTTATGGTATTCTATCATTTACCAGTGAGAGAAAATTGCAAAGAAGGAGCACTATAACTAAAAAAATTTTTTAGAGGAATTAAGATAATTGTGTATTCTATTCTATGTGGTAAAATATAATTTCAAAAGTCAGCTATTTTACCCCACGTAACAGTGAATATGAACACACCAGTACACAGTGAAGAAGATTCATGAACGTTTACTAAGGATTTGCGTGTAGTTGTATTGTAAGTTTTACGATATAATTGAACGTAAAAAAGTAAAACGTTAAACACTGTTTATAGATGAACGAATTGTTCGATTACAGCGCAATTTTTTTGTGTAGTTGCTATAACTTCAGTTAACACTTGAGCCCGTGCATGCTGCTGCTACTAATTAGTTTGCTTGAAATTTACATTGAATAATACTGTAATGTTTAAAGTTCTTAACTGTGTTAAGAAAGTATACATAATCATTTTCCCTGTTTGTTTCTTGATTTTATCACAAGTCACAAAACAACGAAAATCATTTAAAATTCAGAAAACATTTTTGTCTTTGAACAATCTTAAGGACGATACCAATAATTGTATTTATTTGGCATATTTATATGTGTCATTAAACATTTTATGTACTTGAAATTTACTTGTATGGACAAATAATGTATGTTTTAATTTTGTATAACCGCATGGCAAAGTCACATTTTGGAATTTAAGGGGATGCAAAAAGAACGAAAATTGACTTACTAGAATGTAAGATAATTGGGAACCCGAATTGGAAATTACGCTAACTCCAAAATTTATGAAATAGCAATAAAATTAATATATTTTTTCGTGTACATTTACGTCTGTCTTAAATTTGTTACTTTATTAAAATACTATATTTTTACTCCCAATATTATAATATTTCTGATGTAAATAAGTGCACTCAGTAAAGAAATAATTTTTGGTGATTTTTAAATTTTGGAGTTAGCATGGTTTGAAATTCAGGTCCCCAGTTATTCACATGAAAACTACATGGAATAGGGAACGTCATGGAATTTACAAAAATATTCACAAAGTAACAGTTTTATTTACTTTCAAAAAATAATGACATATGTAATTTTTTTTTAAATTTTGTTTTCTTATATTAGCAGTTTGGGACAAAAAAGCACTAAATGATTCACTCTTTGAAAAAAAAATCACTTATCATTAGGGCAAATAACTTAATGTTAACAATTGTTACCTTCCTCTTTGTTTAGTAGCGAACTACCGAATGTACTTCCGTGCACTTTACATTCCTATTTAAAATCAATAACACTGAAATAAACTCAAATGAACTCGACCTCTCTGTATTTCATATCACCTACTCTAAAATTTTCATTTACGACCTTATTTAGTTAACAACTGACTACATTATTTCACTTAGCAAGCGCCAATAGGAAGCAACGTGACCGGTTCGTTAGAAATATACCACGTCGTCTGCACACTGCTTCAGCACTGCTCGCGTGTTTGTTAATGGCGGTTATGTGTTTCAAATGCGAATGTAATGTGCTAACATTTACGTGATTCGTAATGGTAACAGTGCGTGTCGTATAAATTAGAGTCGATGCACAGAAACCCTTGTAAAGACGTTAAGGCCGTTCAAGAGGGAAAAAATCATAATTTTATATTTGCATAAAACACTGTTCGTTTTGTAGACGTTACTTGCGAGTACATATTCCTCTTCCAAAAAAAAAAATTTACCTCGGCCAGTTAAATAATTCACAGTGAAAGTACATGTCCTGGACTAGGGCCTTAAGCATATAAAAACCAATTCTAGAAATGTTTTGTATTTTTAAAAAAAAATTGTGAAATTGAAAAAAATTTTTGCTACATTTAGGATTTTTTTTAGGTACAAAAATATTTTGTATTTGATTATTATATGCTTTAAGCCCTAGCGCGAGACATTGACTTTTACTGTAAATTTTTTCGTTTTATTACATTGATTGGTTCTCGAGGGGTGTATGAACTAAAAACATGCAAATTTTGACTTTGAAATGCTATTATGGGAAAACTGGCTGGGATAAAAAAAAATTATAAGAGTAAAATGTACTCCCAAGTAACGGCTTCAAAACTAACACAATTTAATTAAAGTAGAAAATTATGATTTTTTTCCCCACTTGAACGCCTTTAACTCGCAGTTATTTATAATACTGATTGAAGAGGTTTTCGCCAGAATTTAACATCTAGGTCTTTAACGCTTGTGAGGGGTGACATGATGTGAGAAGGGAGAAGCGCCGGAAAGAATGGGTGGAGGAAACGAGATATCCCCGAGAAAACCCGCCAACCAGAGTCAACGTCCGGCATAATTCCCACATGCGTGAATCCGGGGACCCATCACGCCGGGAATCGAATACGGATCGCCTGGGTGGGGGGCGAGTGCTCTAGCCACTGCATAACCAAAGCCCCTATAGGCTATAATATTGATAACAACAACTGTCCAACAACCGGCAGCGGCTTTTTCCACGTGGAATGATTTTATGGAAACAGCAAATGTGTAAAAATATTGGTTAGTGGTTGTACTAACTTTTTATGTCATATATATTTTAATCTGTTTCCAACAAAGATTTGTACGCCACAATCTGCCAATTAAACCCACCGAGGTAAATTTAATAATGTATTTTTCCGGGTTCGATTCCCGGCTGGTTAAATCGGATTTTTCCAAGTGGGAACTATGCCTTGATTATGACACCGTGGGATCTCCTGTTTCCCCGCCCTTCACTCCACGCACTGCTCCATATACAATCCATGCCGCCCTTTACTGGCTTTCAAGACCTTAGCTGTTCAGAGCAGTCCAAATAACTCGACTGTCCCATCGCAATCTTCCAGATGCCACTAATATGAATGTATATAACAGCACGTTAATTCCCGTCGCTAAGTCTTCGCGGATACGACCCCGAAACATCCCACACTGCAGACTTATATCTTTACAAACAAATGCTTCTAGGTAGGCATGGAGGTATTAGTCTATGGAGTGGCATCTGCCGTACATTTCAATGGTAATCGTGTGAAGCCGATCATTTTCGAACATTTTCGAACTGCGCATGCGCAGGACGTTATTTTTCATGAGTCGCCATATTTTTTAAATTCGCGCAAATTCTCTATTTACATCGTACACAACAGTTTACAATTTGTGACGGCCCTATTTTATTGATACTTTTATATATATAAATTAATGTAGTTTGGGTTAATTATAATGATTGATTGTAATGAAGGGGCCTTTATTGTCATATGTAACATATTGCCATCCATTTTAACTTCAGTATTGATTGTGAGGGGTCTGTGGGATCCTATGATAGGCCAGTATAAAAACACTATAAAATATGACTATTACTAATTTTATCACAGAGGTATCGTGTCTGGTATCGTTTTAACATGTGGAATGTCACAGACTCGAATATGCTAGTAACGTTAAGATAATTTTATTTATAATGATTACAGTTTTTAAGAGTGATAGTTGCCCGCCAGTCTGGCGACAATAGAGCAGATGATGCGTGAGCCTTACCACATGCTGTGCGAGAAGGGGGGCGCCCTACCTCCCCCTGTCACCGTACTATACAATCCCCTCTCTTTCTCTCTCGTCTACACATTTCTTCTCCTTTCCCCCTCCCCCAACAGACCCCGTGTAACGTACGTAATTTAAACTAGAATTATATTAATTAAATATAGCAAGTAGTAATTAGGCTAAGTGTTTTATTTGTAATTGCTGTGAGAATGTGCCCATGTTTAATTTGATTTTAAATAAATACGGAGCTTCCACAAGGGACGCACGCAATGTTCGGGCCAGGTCTTCGCTCTGATT
>PNEQ01005148.1:0-17149 GCA_003012365.1 Medauroidea extradentata | reverse complement strand
TGAGCTCTCAGTTCAGCCAATTGCGACTCGATACGTCACTGCACGGTTGCCACATTTAGCTACCAAAACCACTAGTTAGCTAAACATAGGATTAAAGTGCGTTGAGAAACGGTTTAGATTCAATCACCACTTAATCAACAGTTTAAATTTAATCTTAGAATTACGTAACCGAGACTTTAATCAGACATTGAGAAACCGGTCCTTAGAGTTGCTTGAATACATTAATTCATTTGTGACAATATGTGTAGTTGAAATGTTGGCAAAACAAGGCAATATTTTAAGACGAAGATTTTAAAGCATCACGCCTTATATTCCGTAAAAAGTTAAACAGATGCGTATTTAGTTCTGTTCTGTAAACTTAGACTATACACATAAACTTCAGACTAACATACAGTATACCTGCCAGGTCAATTTTAAAGAAAAACACCTAATTATTTTTAATATTTTGCTTTATTAGATGTTTTAAAATGGTGAACCAATATTTATATTTCCAGAATTTACACTTTCTGTTCAGGGGATGGAGACAGCAGTGTCATGCAGCAGTTAAATAGATGTAAACCAAGTGGCCCAAACTACCACATTCAAAAAATTGAGTGCACAAACCATATACTGAGGAACTATTTACGCAAATTGCGAGAGATAGCTTTCACAACAAAAACTGACGTTGGTCCAGTACCATTACGAATAAGATCGGTTATTTCGGAGAGGACGATGCGACTAAGAAGAGATGTGACTGGAGCTATTTCATACAAGAGTACTCAGAAGGAATTGTCGTTTCATCATGTATTAGTACAGTAATAAGTACTTACATTATGTTTTTCATGGTGTATTATGTACATGTTTTACATACCAGATTTCTGTGATAAAAATGTCATATCGTTTGTGCTAAGTTACTAATGTTGCTATGTTGTGCGAATAATGAACAATGATATCCCTTGTATTTTAATCATACTGTGTTTTATTATTTCCGTATATTTTTCATGTTGATGCAAACCGTACGTTGTGTCCCCGTCGGTACATCCGTCACTTGATTGTAATGTTTTGTTGAAAAGTGCAAGTGTAATATTCTCATTAGCTTATTGCATGCAGCACTACACATCCACTGTAATGATTCCCTTTACACGAATAACTTCTAAATGAATATGTTTCTATGACTAACATATCTCAGAAATACATCAGTCAGATAACCAATACGTTCATCAGACAACATGAAGCCGGCTGTCAATATTACATCCAGAGAAGTACAAAGTTTTAATACGCGAATAATCTTACAACTTGAGGGGGGGGGGGAAAGGAAGGCTTTTACAGCGAATCGTAGTGTTTCAAGTCCTATAAGCGGTTACAATGATTTTAACTAACAAAAAAATTTCAAATTATATTGTTCGTCATTATTCAAACTAAACGAAAATTCGTTGCCGTTATCAATTTGAGAGTAAGTCTGGATCAATCAGTCTAGGCTATGGAAAGGTTGGAGTGTAGCTCGTGAGCTCCGATCCCAACAATATTTGGGCTGGAAAATCCCTGACCGAGTATAAAGTGCCAGTCCTGCTGCGAGCGTCTTGAATACAACACTTCCCCCACCACAAACACCCGCTGGGAAGAGACAGGTCATCTGGATTTCTGCGAAAACTGGAAGGAGGGCCGGACGATGCGAAGAGGGGACGCCGATGAAGCGAAGGGACGGGAAAAGGAACGAGGAGCAGCATTTAGTTCAGAGAGCCGCCACAGACCATCACTGGATTTCAGAAAGAGAGAAGCCGTAAGACGAAAAACGGCGGCCACCAGACGGCCACCTTAAGGTGGAACGTACGTCGCCATCTTTTATTAATAATGCGATTTATAATAACGTTTCTTTCCGATTTATTTTTGTAAGCTACATTTGATCACTACAGAGTGTAGGGTATGACAGTGCGGGCAGTTTACATACAACTTTGATAATATTTTTTTCTCGAATTTAATTTAAACAATTGTTCGTTCTGCAATCGCACAAGCTAGATTAATGAAATAATTGCATTAAGGTTGTGTTTTAAATTACTGGTAAGCCATATCCCACGCCTTATTACGGCCAAATATATAAAAATAAAGTGGAAAGAATTTTTTTACTACCAAAAAATTAATTAAACCCAAAATAATAACGGAGAGGCTGTGAGGGTCACTAATTCATTACATCCGTAGCAGAAATCGGTGTAGTGTTGTTATTTATTTACTTTTTTTAATGAATATATTTTACATGTTTTTAGTTATCATGGAATTGAAAAACCTGCCTGAAAGATTCTCTAGCAATGTTTGCCTCCCTGAGATGAACCAAAAAAGTTAGTGGTTGTATATATATGAGTGTGTAGATTCGACAGGTACTGGGTCTTATATAATTTAAGATGTAAATACCTTTCCTGCCAAGGCTCCAAGGAAGTGCAACACACTTCAAAAGCCGTCTCTTTCGCTTTGCCCTGCGGGGCGGACTTCCGCTCGGAAGCCTCTCCCTGCGCGCAGTCTTACAAACTTGACGCGAACTACCCACCCCGCCGCCCCCTCTCAGAACCCGAGCAGCCATACCGCAAACGCGCGCGAGTCGAACCCATCACCAGCCAAGGGGAAGCCAACCCTCTCGCAGCTATAGCTGCCGGGGACTTCATTTGTGGCTTCGTGCGCCCTTGCATCTTCCTACCAACTTTCCCGTTGTCGTCTCTTAGCTTTGTCTGACGAAGTTTCTGTGACTGTCGGGTATTCGCGGGCCATTCCTGGTTCTCTGCCCTTGTCAATTTATCCGTCGCTGTATCCCGACAGCATATATTAATTTTGCTCGTCGCCAAACACCAAAACCACTCATTCACCGTTACGTTAAGGCCATGACCATTCGTGTATACTGCTTTCACGATATAATTATTTTTTAGTCCTAAACGAGAGGAGATATAGAAAAACTGTTGCATAGTTTTATTGAAAATTGTTTTTACTATCTAGTCTAATTTTTTGTAGACGAAAAATTATATAGATTTAGCTAAGTAGTTATTTAATAGGAATTTCCTTAATTTTGTAGTTAGCTAAGACCATTGTGTATTTTGTCTTAGTAAACAATATGTTTAAGAAAAATTTGCAACAGTTTTTCGATATCAGTCCTAGTGTAGTACTGTATTAAAAAATAATTATCGTAAAAGTAGTTGAAAATGTGGATCATTGCCTCAATAAACACTTATGCAGGAGTTAATTTCTACATTCCACTAAAGCTGCCAGAATCCGTTGAAATCAAAGCGTCACTGTCGGTGTGTTGGAAAGTTTCGAAGTTGAATTTTTAATTGGCAAGTTTACGAATTTGGCTGGAGAAATCAGTCTAGTATCGTTTTCAAAGTGTTATTAATAGATAATATGTTCTTGGATTCTAAGTAGTAAGCACAGTTTGGTAAATGGGTCGAGAAAATGAACTTGCGATGCTTGTTATGGAAAAAAATTCTAACTTAGTGAGTTCGATAGAAACGTGGACGTTGAAGCTAACGAAGATCATTAAAATATTTCTAACAAAAACACACGTAAGTCCCTCAAAGAAAATCAGAGCAATGTTAGAAGTCATGGACAGTAAATATTCAGTATTCGAAAATTTTTAGGGAATAAGTCATTAACTGAATCTAGAGAGAGAGAGAGAGAGAGAGAGAGAGAGAGAGAGAGTAACTATTTCTCTTTGATGCACACCATACATATCAGCACATTTTAGCAGTTGTCACATTTTTTCTTAGTGCATTTTTATTTGAAGTACCTGGAAGTATTGAGCCAATTATTTGGCCAACTATAGCTGCAAAAATTCGTGCGAAACACTACTAAGGATAGGTAAATGCGTCGATCAAATGAACACTAACAGTGTCTTTATTTGTTAAGTAATCGTTCAATGGATATAGTATTGGCTTTGCCAAGAGCAATACCTAACTTTACCTAAAAACAATGTGCAATGCTGTCAGATAATTCTTACATGTTCCAGCAGATTTAATTGATTGAAGAAATTTTGACCAGCACTTAACATCTAGGTCTTAAGCGCTGGCGAGGGGTGACATGTGAGTACGGAGCAGCACCGGAATGAAGGAGCGTGGGAAACGGGAGATCCCCGAGAAAACCTGCCGCCTGCGGCATCGTCCGGAAATCAAACCCCTATCGCCCTACTGGTAGGCGGGTGCTTAAGCCACTGCGCCAATCGCGGCCGCCAGCAGATTTAATGTTATATAAGATATAATTGATGTGTTTTATTTTTATCATGCAACATGGCAGCAGAGAAGGGCGTGTGTATTTATGCGTTATTTTAAACACACAGTAATTTATTAGTTTATTGAATTATTTTACCGAATCGTGTGCTGAATGAACTAAAAAAAAATAATAATTAAAAAAATAAATAAAACGTTAAAATTGCCTTACATACAAGGATAATTTAATCGTACAATAAAGGAACACAATTGTGTGGTAAATTGACACGCGTAGGCCTAATTAAGAAAAATATTCTCAACAAACTGTGGAAATTCAGTTGACATGTACGCAAAAATTATTTTTACAAAAGAAAAACCCTGTGAGATAACATTCCTAATCTATAAGAATAAGCATGCTGTGGAAAGATTTTTTTCCAGTTATTCTTTACACTTGTTTACCAGAATATGATTCCTTGAATACTTACAGCGGAACTTAAAATCACATCTCTTCAACATTGCGACTGTGGCTCAGCATCCTAACCATTACACCGCTGACAGTTCTGAGAATTGTTAGTTTTCAAATATAAGTTACCATTGTACGCTTCTATAATGGCAACTCTTTGGTTTCTATCTCCCTGTTGAATCCCGTTCTACGAGTTGGGCGTGTGTTTGTGTGAGTGAGGCGATGTTGACCCACTAATCTGGTGCGGTATCGCCTCTACCGCAAGCCAATGAAACGACGTGTAGTGGTATCGTAGATCTCTCGCCTGACTGACGCTTTCAATGGTGACCCCATCTTTTTATCAGTGGGAAATTTTTAAGTGAAATTCAATACACCTTTCTATCGTATTTGAACAAGAATCCCGTAAGCAGTCGTTTAGTGAGAGATTTTGGTCAGCGCTTAGCATCGAGATCTTCAGCGCTGGTGAAGGGTGACATGAGGTGAGCATGGAGCAGCATCGGAAAGAAAGGGCGAGGGAAACGGGAGATCTCTCTCGGCGTATTACGTGACCCCAATTGACATAGGTGCGAGGATGACGTGGTCCTGGGGGGGGGGGGGGAGGAGACATCTAGGTGAAAACTCGGGCTAGGCGTACGTTACAGTCCTCCCCCGCTTATCGACGCTCCCAGGGCGATGCTGGTTCGGGTGCCCTAATACGCGAGCGGGAAGTCGCGCGTGGGCGGCATGCCATTGGCGCGTGGATAATGCTGTCGGCACGATTCCCACATACGAAAAGTCCGGGGACCGACCCCGCCGGGAATCGAACCCGGATCGCCTTGTTAGTAGTCGTGTAGATATAATAGATTGAAAAATTAGTTTTTAACAGTTTTGAGGTGCTGCGAAATGATATTTAAAATTAACGTGATTTTTGAAACTACCATTCCGGAATAGTTTGAAGTGTTCGTTCTTTTCGTAAATCCACACATTAGAAACACGTTAAGAAGTTTCTTAGAAATGAGTGTTCTGTTACCACGCTGCAACGCTGTTAACATTGCAGACAGGCGGGAGCCTTAAGGGTGCCGCCTACCCGATTTTTACTATGGGACATTAAGCGGTGACCATACAATATTATTGGTGGGATGTCTGCAACTAAGTTCAGTGCAGGTCGCAACCTGAGTTTCACGTATATCCGGTTAGTACATTTTGAAGTAAAGAAGTCTGAAAATGAAAAGGCCGTTTTCAGCCATGTTGGAGGGCTTAAACAGTGTGTTTAATTAGCGTGGCGTCTTAACAATGAGGTTCCGACCTTGTTTGAATTTTTTTCTTTTCGTACGTTGGCACAATGGGTACACGTGGAATATTTTCGTAGGAAAAACCTGTTTACGAACACACTGCAACGCATTTGAAGTGTGGGGTAGGCGGCCGCCTTAAGGTACACAGAAATCTGTATGCAGTTATATGATAGGCCTTATGTGTTCGTGACATGTTACTGTCGTGTATACATGTGCGGTAATCGTACATGTTATGTTAAGGAGAAAACATTTTTCATACAAATTAGTGGATGTCATCCCTATACTTGTAAGGTAAATCACACGTAATTTTACAGTGTGCTCTGATTTAATGTGGTTAGGTAATGTAAACACAAAATACTTTTATATATGTAAAATACTGTTAGATTGCGTACTAAGCTTGAAGTGCTTGTAGAAATTAGTTTACTGACAGAATGCTTGTACTTTTATTTCCCGAACCCCAGTTATTTTTATAACCGAGCATAATTAATGGTTTTTGAAATTAGCAATTAAAAATATCAGCTGCAGTTTCACGTAATTTGCAAACTAAGAAGCTTTATGTTGTTCTGTCACAGAAATATACGTAAAATAGGTTAACTTTGAAATGAAAGTTGAGTAAACATCCACCATATGTCACTTAATTGTGGTTGAGGAAAGAAGGTGAAAAGAGATGAGGCAATTTTCGGTTATTATTACAAGATAGGTGTGTGTTCCGTGATCTCCTATTTATGATGGCTTCCTTTTGTTGTGTTCGGAAAAAAATATAAAATACCCGCTAGTTAAAAAATATGAACACTAAAAGAAGAAAAGGGATAAAAGTCGATGCAGCTTACCAGTTAGAAAATGTGTACCAAGTTTATTGAAATGCGGGAAAAGATTTCTTTGGATATGTCTGTTGTGCTAAAAATATATGAATGGCCAATGTTGTGAAAATATGAACATAGTATGAACAAATTACAAAAAAGTCAGGTCAGCTTACTAAGCAAGATATGTGTACCAATTTTGAAGAAATTTCAGAGAAATATTTTCTCAGATATGTCAAATTATGCTAAATATGGAACAATGACTGTGTTGTAAACATATGACCATATGATGAACGAAAAACACGAAAGTCAAGTCAACTTACCCAGCAGTAGGCTATAAATGTACCACGATTAATAAATATCGGAAAATTATTCCGTTAAATATATCGTATTATGCTAAAATATAAAAAAATGTACGTCTTTTTGAACGAATGACCATAGGATGAACGAAATACACGAAAGTCAAATCAACTTAGTATGTTGAGTGTGTGTACTAAGTTAGATAAAATTCGGAAAAATATTTTCTCAAATGTCATAATATGCTAAAATATAAAAATTGCCGTCATTATAAAAAAATTAACACATGATGAACGAAACACACTAAAGTAAAGCAAGCTTTATTTGTAGTATATGTGCACCAGTTTTTATGAAATTCTGAAAAATATTTCCTCATATGTCGTACTATGTTAAAAATAAGAACATGGCCGCCGTTTTATAAATATAAAAATCGAACGAACAAAATACACTAAAGTCAAGTCAGCTTAGTAGGCCTATTTTGTATACGTGTACCCAAGTTTAATGAAATTCTATTCACGGGTTAATGCTTTTGTAGGGAATGACACACATACACAGACGGGAGGGTGCCCAGGCCCCGGTAATGACAGGCATAGGTTTTAGTTTGGCGACCACTCTGTCAGTGACGGTTACGAACCGCTACGCCTGTAAAACATCGTCTCTCAAGGGGAACATTAGGAAAGGTTAGGGAGCCCCCTGTGTTATGACCAGCGTCAACAGGGGCCTCGCCAACCCCGTAACCTCATAAGACTACTTCTTACTTCGGGAAGTTGACATCCACATCATGTGCAGTCGTGATAATGGCAATGCACAAGAGGCAGCACCATTGTGTCACGATGCGTTACCTCGGAGAATATAGTCAGACAGACAACAATGTGTTCAGATCCTGAAGTGCTAATGCACATATGCCGTTTGGATTCTCGGTAAAGATGTTCTTGTCCTCAGTCGTAGTACGTCGCGTCGGGGAAACCGTTGGTTTCCGGACCTGTGTTTACTGAGATTATTTGCTTGTGTCACTGATCTCTTCTCTCTCCTTACGTTTGTTCCTATAATAGTCAAACACCATGTATATATTACAATGTTCTGATATTTGTGCCCAGAAACACATCTTGTAAACAAAATGTCATCTTCTTTCAACATTTCGGGACATAAGACAGAGCTTGAAGCAAAATTTATGCTTCGAGAATAACCTTTGGCTTTGTACACATACTGTCTGTGGACACAGGAAACGCCAGGGTATCACGTGCGTCAATCAGCGTATCCTTGTCGTGGGGCACAGTTTGGGACAAAGCAATTGTAGATCTTATATGGAATATATTATATTTTAAAAGCATTTGTATGAATTTCAATGTCATGAACGTGATCAAGATGGTGACATTATTTTTTGTTTTATTGTTCTGTTTCAGGTAGGTGCATCGAGTGGAGCGGAATGTTCTACGCTATGAAACTGCTACCTGTGACATAAAATGAGGCATTTCCTTTCAACAACTCAGGTATGAAATCCTCCACACAATTCAATAAATATTGTGTACTAACCAGTAGTAATAAAAAATTTGTAAGTCTTGAATATGGTGGGTTGTCATACCACATAATCTTATACTAGTGTATTTGACAATACTTTAATTTTTTATTTGTAGTAACATACGTTGGGACTCCTTAATTTTGAGGAAAGATATTTGATATATTTCAATGCTCTTTGTGCACGTCTGCAGCTGTGATCCTTGTTCGTTGGCAGCATGTCTTTGTGCAGAAGCGTCAATTATTTGACTGTGCCAATCAGAACAAGGTTACTGCGACACCACACATCTGTAATTAGCGGGCAGAACCTCCAACACGAGGAGAGTTGAAAATGTCCAATGATTGACTATGAAGCAGAACTGCAGGTGTGCACATAAGGCATTGAAGCAAAGTGCTGCATGCAATATGGTCTCCGGGTGGGGCCTCATCTCGCGTGTTTAATCTCATTTTATAAATATCATAACAGAATCTTCTTTGAAATTTTTAAAACAATGTTACTTTATTGCTTTTACATTATGCAAATGTCTTCTGTACTAGTGGCCAGTGTTAACAATCGCAGGGTATTACGTCATGGCCCTGAAAATGCTATAATATGTATTCGTGATTTAAAAATAATATATGAGTAATTACATCATCAGTATTGGTCAAATGTTAATTATTTGTGAGTTTATAGCAAGATAAAATCTATTATAATAGAGGGCGATAATGATACTTATAGGTTCCGTAATTGTATCACATTACCTTAAATGTGCAGTCACAAAAACCGTGAAAACCCCTTGATATCAAAGGGGTGAAAATTTTTGGTTGTTTGCACACCAAATGTTGCGTAATACCTTCATACACCAAATATCAAAGGACAGGTATTGCAGCTAGCAACTCAAGGGCTTAATTAATTCTGGCCACTGCCATACTGTATGCTCGTTATTCTTTAAACATGTTGCCTTTCCTGCACCAAAATTGTCATGTCCCATAAATTCTCTCGTCAGTCGTTTCATTGTGCTTTACAGAGGTAAAACGAGAATTTGAAACTGCTTGTCTTTTGTTTATTAGTTATTTTTAATGTTTTTTTTGTAAGCAAAATTAAAAAAAAAAAATGCTGATAAAATATATATATACATATATATTATTTTAAAATTCAAATTTTCTTATTACACAATATTTGTGGGGAAGCGTTAAGTGTACAATGCAGTGTTTTGTCGAGAAGCTGTTTTCGTGGGTTTTATAGTCTATGCGTTTTCCACGACGGTATCCCTTTGAAGTTTATGTGACTTTCCAGCGCTTATATTCTGTCAAATTGTTTGTAATGACTTAATGCCGTAAAGAACAACTGGTCAGTTTTATGGCAGTCGCGACCAGTGCTGAATTGCCAAAATTGTTATAGTGCATACTCGATAGTCGGGATATGAAAGCCTCTTGGTGATAGGTCGCGCAACGGGCCTTGGACTAAATTAGCAGAAAGCATACTGAACTGTGCTGAATCAACCAGAGGTCATGCGACTGTCTATTAAGAAACTACATTAGTCAGCGACCATTAACCGTTTATAAGAGGCAGCAGAAGTATGTATTTGCTATTCGTAGGCAGACGCCACTCATGCGCGATAGCAGTTTTCGAATATTCTTGGTATTTGGAGTAGGCTGCATGTAATTTATGGTGACCGGAAAAATTCGTGGGTTCACTGACATGCAGACTAGCCTTTAAGGCTCGGTTTCAGTCGCCATAGTGAATTTTATTATTTTTCACTTTTTTTGGAATTGTGAGAAGAAAATTAAATATGCGATTATACCTTAAATTCTATTTACATTTCGCTACAGTACAGACCTTGCGATTTAGCCGTTCATTTATAATAACGCCGCAATTTGTATGGGGCAAATTATGAATATAAAAAAATTTGCCATACAAATTGCCGCGTAATATAAGTTAACAGCCAAATAGCAAGGCCTGTACTGTAGCGAAATGTAAATAGTATTTGAGGTATAATCGCATATCTATAATTTTTCTTATTATATTTCCAAAAAAAGCGAAAAATAATAAAATTCAATATGGTGACTGAAACCTAGCCTTGAAGAATGCCTGTTTACTGAAGGAATAAACATCTGCTTATTGGCTGCTCGCTGTAGGTCTGCATTTAGTGGCTTCTTTGTTATCGGCTCGGCGACTTGTAAGAAGTGGCAAATAATTCAAGGACCAGTTGCACGATCTCACAGTTGCTTGAAGTCTATCTTGTGCCTGAACGAAAACGCGAATTTTTCAGGTCTGTGGTAGTTTACTCTTTGTTGCGGGCGGAATCAATACCGAGCACTTACCACGAATACATGTTGATGTTCAATGGTTCCTATTTTCTTTTGGCGAGAGATGGTTGTTCCTCGCGTATGTATTCTTCCGCACAACGGGTTAAAATAGTTCTAGCGTAGACACAAGTTTATCGCAACCACCTAACACTGGGTAAGAGCCGAAGTTCTCCGTGCAGGCGGGGCCCTTATCATTATTTATATATTTACGGTGGGAATATATATAGTACTAAATATTCACAAAGAAAATACTATTTGGAGTGTTACCCTGTAGAATGATAAATTTCCTGGTTCTGAGTATCGTAATTTAATTATAGTGGTTTGAATATACGAGATTGTTATCGTCCACAGCGGGTTTTCAAGCTTTTTAGCTTATTATTACGATGGCCGAACACGAGCTCGCGTGACGCTTGAGCCAAGTTTACGGGCTGTTTTTATCGACGACATAAATTTCCCTTTCTCAAACTGATATTCATAATAAGTCCTGGCGCAAACCTGTGAAAATGGGTGACCCGCGGTCGATAACCCTTATATATCCGTCGTCTCGGGGTCTCGTGCGGGTCGCCTCTTATCACGGCCCGTGTGCAGGGGTTGTGGGGCAAAGTCCCTCCTTCCAGACTGCACAGCCGGCCTTCGTAGCTGAAGCGGGTAGGTCTACGGTGCAAGAGGTCCTGGGTTAGAATCTTGGCTACGGCGTGGTTGTTGTATTGTCCCTTCATTTCATTTCATGCTCATCAGCCTCGCCGATCACGCGTTGAAAATGCGTTGCAGCGTGTTCGTAAATACATTTTTTACGAACCTATTCCACATGTGCCCATTGTTTAAATTTACAAAAAAGAAAAAATTAAATACATTTCAATTGGTGACGGAAGAGAGGTTTCAAAGATTCACGTCGATTAGAAAATTCATTTCGGAACTCCTCAAAATGGCTAAAAACAACTTTTCAAATGTGTTACATCTGAAAAACTACTCACGGAATTCGCATGTAACTACTCTAGAAGCATACATTTTTCACCAATAAAAATATGGGGCATCACTGGAAGTTTCAGTCAGACGAGTGATCTACTGCACCACTGCACATCGTTTCATTGTCTTGAGGTAGAGGCGATACCGCACTAAATGAGCCAGTCAACATCGTCCTTGGTTCTTTGCCTCACACAAACACACGGTCAGTATGCGGGCGCCTTGAGATTTGTATTTTTAAAAAAAATATTGAATTTTTAAAATTTTTATTTTTAGTTTCAGCATTTTTTAATTTAAATAATTTTTATTCTTTATTTTTATGAGCATGACATTGTAGCCTGCAATATCTTTATCCACTGTGATTTTATTTTAGTTTGGTATATCAGTTGGTTTTAGTGTAGTCGTTAAAACGGAAACATGCAAAATATGACTTTAACAAGCCATTACGCGAAAACTATGAGAGACAAAAAAAATTTCATAAGAGCCAAATTTAGTCACAATTTGTGTCTAAAATAAGAAAAAAATATCTTATACAATTAAATAATTTAAAAATTGGTGATGAAAATTGCTGCCTCTGGACGTACGTTGAAACAGTTGAAACAGTCAAGTTTTCCCGCGATAAACCATCATCTCTAGTAGTATCTTGGACTTTGAGTGCAAGATGGTTACTTTCTCCTTGCAGTGGTGCCACATTGTGCATGTAAAATGTGTCGTACATCTTTCCCCCACAAACCTTTTTGTTTCCAGCCCAGGATTCGCTCGCGGTGTTTATTATGCGTTTGTTTCTGAACATCCTGCATATATGTATATAATTTCACGTTGGTTTCTAAGACTGTAAGTGTGGATATATTTTGCCGATGGCGCAATTGAAGTCAGCCAGCCGCCAAGAGATGGTAGTTTTTACTTGCATTGGATCCATTATCTGAGTGTAAATAAAGCAAATCGTGCGCATTGGCCGTGAGCTGTGAAGGGCAGGTTACATAGAGCGCTTCGTAATAGGCTGCTGGTAGTTACCTCGCCGTAACAATAACAGTCTCTCTCTCTCTCTCTCTCTCTCTCTTTCTCTCCCGTGGCCGTGGCCGGAGATCCTATCGTAGCCACAATTACGGAATTATTTAGCCCCGGCGATGATGGAGTGCCAGGGGCAGGAGGTAATGGCGGCCCAGATAAGCTCGGTTTTCTCCGCGGCTTCCTGCCTATCGGGAACAGTCGGCGTCGCCTCTCCTTTCTACACCTTATATACGAGTTATTAAAATAATCGTTTTACGAGCCGGTGCGCAAGAGCAGAGAAAAGGGAGGAGGGTAGCAGAGATGTTCCTTTTTTTTTTTATTTGGCGGAGAGCGCAACCATTTTGGAGGGGTCATGTGCGTTTTGGTCCCGGGACGTGACGTAACATAGTCGGTGATATAAGCTCGATACTTGAGCTTGGCTTCGGATCTAACTGGGATAATAGTAAATATTGTACAAGGACAATATAGGAAAGTCATAAGAAAACCAGGAGACTTGTTATTTCATTCCAGCTCACGCCGATATGAGCGCTGTTCCTTCTACAGTAGCACGTTGCTCTATGGGTAGTTTTAATTTCATATGTTGTTATTTATAAATTGAAATGTAATCATGACTTTTGAAAATAGACATGCTCGTTTAGTTATTATTTTGATAAGTTAAAATTCAAATATTTATAAACACATTCTGATAATATTAGCCTAAGAGAAATTTAGTCCGTAAATGTATAACCGCCATAGAAAATAGAGATTTAAGAATGTGTATTTTGCTAGTGTTTCCAGTTCACGCCGTTGATAAAACGTCCAATGCTAAAAAGCTGTAAGACTCGGGAATGACTGAGACATAAGGGCGACCTTGAAACGCGCATAAAGTGCCGCACCGCGCCTTAACAATCGAAGCGTTGGACCAGCGTGCAAGCTTCCCGCCGAACCGTTTTTACTATGGGACACTAAGCGGTGACCATATAATTTTATTGGTGTACAGTACATGTCGCAATCTGAGTTTCACATACATCCGGTTAGTACGCTTTGAAGCGCGGAAGTCTGAAAAGACAGTTTTTAGCCATGTTGGAGGGCTTAGAAACAGTGTTTTTAATGAGCGTGGCGTCTTAAAAATGAGATTCCGACCTTGTCTGAAGTTTATTTTCTTTTCGTACGTTGGCACAATTGGTACGCGTGGAATTGTTACGTAGAAAAAAAAAACCTGTTTACGTATATGCTGCACCGCGTTCGAAGCGTGAGGTAAGCGGCCGCCTTTACAGGGAAGTTGATTAAAAATCGTGATTTGAATTAATTGTGTACGTACATTACATAATGCTATGTCAGTTATTTAAAAAGTAAGTTAAGTTGGGCATAGAGAATGTGTTGCCAGTTACTTTAAGATCATATTTGTTCACATATATTTACTGTTTTGATCTGTGTAATCGTAGTTGATGACCTAATAGCTTACTGATTGCAGTCTCGGGTACGACTTAGTAAACTTAGATAACAGCCAGCTCGCATAAGCTTGAAAAATTCTGTTAAATAATGCTTTATGTCCCTACTACCTCTGAATTTCAGAATTGGTCATAAAAATTAGTTATATGTGATTGAACACAAAATCAATAAATCTATGGAACTACCTCCTTAAGGCGCCCGCCTACTGACCGTGTGTTTGAGTGAGGCAAGGCGCCAAGGGCGTTGTTGAACGGTTCATCTGTTGCGATATCGCCTCTACAGCAAGACACTGTACTGCGTCTAGTTGTATCGTAGGTCACTCGCCTGACTGTCAATTTCAGAGATGATCCATTCTTTTACTGGTGAAATATGTTTAACCAAGTCCATTGCATGTTTTTTTAGTAGTTTCACACGAATGCCGTGAGTAGTTTTCTCATGATCTTTGAAAGAACTGTGCAATGGGAGTGCATGACTGGATTTATTTACTTGGACATACTCCATTGCGAAATAAATGACTGTTAAAAGGAAAACTAAAAATAATACAAGAAAACATAAATAAGCAGAGTATGCTTTAGTCATCAGGATACATACACAACAAGAAATTCCAAAACTGGAATCTGGTCAGATAAAATCAATGTCATATATAACCTGTTGAAAAAGCTGTTTATAGCGATTTATAGGGGCTCAGAAAAGATTTTTCTAACTGTTATGATGCTTAGCTACTACCTTTCCGTCACCGCCAGAAGAATGTTTTCTTTTCGTGCATTGATACAATGGGCACATACGGATCACTTTCGTAAAAACGTGTTTAGACACACTACAACGCAATCTAAGGGTGTCGAATGCGGCGCCCTTAAGGAGCAGTGTTAGACAATTTTGATTGATAATACAGTTGGAATAAATGTGATGGCTCAAAAACTGAAAAAACAAAGTTTTCTTTTTGACAAAGCATAGGATATATTCTTCGTAAACTGCTTGGCATAAATACTAATGGAATCTTTCATTAATTTGTCATGCAGAATCATTGCAAGAGAATTCTTGAAAGTTAACCTATAATTATCTTGCAAGGAAAGAGGTTAACGAGTCAGTCAGCCTAGAGCCGGCCGCCGATTGCGGTCGTTATCTTCCCAAAGTACACAAATTAGATCTGTATCAGTATGTTATTATTGTATGTGTCAAAAGTCTACAGATTTAACTACAGGGGACGTATTTTTCTCCTTTACTTTGAGGAGACTGAGTGCCAATGCCCTAAAAATTATTTTTTTAAAGCCCTTTTCACCATTGTTTTTCCTCTGACATACGATACGATTTAGTAAAAGTTGCTTTTACATGTATTAGTATTTTACTTTTCCTGGAAAGGAAATACGTTTTTTATAACAGTTAATACGGACACATGCGTGCACGCGCAAACAGTGTTTTGACAGAGAACGTCTTGGAACCTAGCAGACAGTAAAGTTTTTACCGCGATAAACCATCATCTCTAATTCACTCTAAAAATAGTTAGTAAATTTGCCACACGTGCGTATAGGAGTGTTAAGAAAGTAGGTATGGTAGAATAGTTTCCTAGACATCCATAGTAGCACTCCTAAACGTTTTTATAAAACAGTCAAATGTATACTGAAGATACCAGACTTGTATTGTAACAACTGTAAAAGTTTGCATATTTACAAGACGAAGTATGGTAACTGTACCATACTGCGCTTAGGTTAACTACTTCCTAAACATCTTAGGACATTTTTTACAGTGTTTTGTATATTTGCGACAAAACAATGTAGGGAGTCTTCGAAATGAAAAATAGTTTGGCTCAAAAACGTTGTTTTCTACTACATAGCAGTTGCTAGGCTTGAAGGCCCACATACTGACCAGCTGATATACTCCTTTCAGATAATACAGGCGATGCTTTTTCTCTTGAGTTTTCGAGGGTGACATTTGTGACTTGGTCCTGATTAGTAAACATGATAACGACATGTTGCGGTCTGTTTTCCCGCGGGCTTTGAGAGCTATTCTCGCCTGGAATGTGGAGGGGGAGGGATGGACTAATGGGAACATGTCCCGGAGGGGTTGTTGACAAGGGGCACGGGGGATGATGATTGGTCAGCCACCGTACCAACACTGCGACATGCTTGACGTGCCCGCAATCTCTATCGTCCTTGTTGTTCGACACGAGCTAAGTACACCATTCCTTCCTCAGTCTCGTGAAATCAGGGATTTATTGAAGTTATCGCCGGGAGTAACTGTAAAAATTCAAATATCATATAATTTCTTTACATCAGACTCCTGTGTTATAATATAAATGTGTAAATATCAACCTCGAAGAAATTTCTTAACTCTGTGGTGTGCATGATACAACGTGTTTGTAGATTGATTTAAGGGGGAGTGTTAAACAATTATAATTAAATTAAGTTTTTGAGCCATAACATTTATTCAAATTGTATTATCAAAATTTTCTCTTCGACAAAGCATAGGATGTATTCTTGGTAAACTGCTAGACATAAATATTATTTGAATAATTCATTAATTTGTCATGCAGAATCATTTCATGAGAATAATTATAGGTTAACTTTTCAAGAATTCTCTTGTAAAGATTCTGCATTGCATGCCAGATTAATAAAGGATTATATTAATCATATCAGTTGCAAGAAACTACAGCATTTTCAAGGGTATGTTGTCACAAACCATTTTCGCGATATACCATCATTAGAGACACTGATATATCGCGGGAAAAGTTGACTGTTTGCTAGACTCCAACATACTATTGTTACAAGTTTGAGAGCACAAACTTTATATGTGGGCAATTCCCATGAGTTCTTTGGGATAGAGGTCTTATAATTACAAATAAAAGAGTTAAATTAAGTACTGGATTTAATAGCTCACAAAGCTACGAAATACACAAAACAGTAATCAACTAGAACTCTCACAACACAATTAGTTATGCACACAATTACTCCT
>PNEQ01005144.1:0-26813 GCA_003012365.1 Medauroidea extradentata | reverse complement strand
TAGGGGCAGCAGCCAACTGCTAGCCTGATAGTTACTCTACCCTCCTTCAAAGTTACAAAGGTATAAAAATAATTTTCCTCGTATACATGAATAAAAACGGTACTGTAATTAACAATCCTTCTGGGTCACTGTACATTATGTGAACATATTTTAACACTACTAATTTTAAAATTTAATTTTATGTATGTAAATTGCATCACAGAACACATAATTTACAGCTGTATTCTCACACAAATTGTCATATTATAAAGCAACAAAATTTTAATCATGTTCTACAGAGTTACCGTATTTACTCGCGTAATCGCTGCATATTTTTCACCAAATTTTAATCCCAAAAAATGAGGTGCGGCCATTATAAGGGGTTTTCAAAAAATTACTTTCTAAATTTTTTTTTGTGTAGAATATAAAAAATGTACATTTTTTCCTATATTTACTCATTCATAACGTGAACATTTCTTCTAAAATAAAGAAAAAGATTTTGTTGGTGTATAGAAAAATGGAAAAATTACTACAAAATCTTGTTAATCCATTCACGTGCGTTACTCAATGAAAATCATTTAAAATTATCCCGAATTAGACGTTTACATTTTACGGTCCATTACATGTATGCTATTATTTCCCGTGAAGTAGTTTATAAATAAATCCGATCCACGCTTAAAACGTCACAACTCTCCAGACGCCGTTACGTTATCAACAGAGCATCATCAACCAGCGAGCGTGACTCATCGTGTCTGGCTTGGGCATGGATGTTGTGTTGTTCTTTCACCACCCACATCGGCTCTTAAAAACATTGTTGTTAAAAGGGAGTAAAACCTTCTCACCAATTTTTCTACATCGCAATGCAAAGCAATGATTTTTAATTTTTCCTTTTAATGTCCGGGATAATTTGTTTTGCAACCCTGAATTCATTGCACATACCAGAACAAAATAATTTTCCGTTTGTGTGTCATTATAACCCGTAGTTACCGTCATTTCACAAGCACCATGCTGAAATGTTTGTTTACGACACACGTGCGTGCCTGGCTCGCTGGGCGAAGAGGGAGGAAAGATAAAGAAGTGAGAGGTCGGCCTGCTGCCTTGCATCTTTACTCGCGCGTCGCGCGCCTCGCAAGCAACTTTTTACCACACGGAACTTGCCAGATATTTACTGTGGGATTATTAAAGGCAAAGTAGCGATGGACGACTACGTTATAAAGTTTAATACTGTTCTAAAATATAATGTGATGAATTTAAATCCAGCAGAAACGACTTGTTAGGTCTTTTAACCAAAAAATAATAAATTAAAAATTATTAAAATTTTTTAAAAATTATGTCCGAGTTATCCGAAGTACGGGACATCGAGGTCCGAGTTATCTAGGGTTCACTGTATATAAAATTAACAAATTCATTCTAGTTAGAACTTAATACTAGATAGAAATGGGCATAAGTACTCCCAGGTAGGTACTCGAAGAAAGATACATACATACAGTTTAATGACACATTTCTTCTCGCGAATGTGCGAGCGAAACACTTTGCTAACCAAGCCAGCTTTTTCAGGCAGCGAGTAGAAAGATCAGAGAGAAGAAATGCACTGTCCAAGTTTACGTGTCTTTCCACAAGTACCTAACCTGTGAGTGCTTGTGCCAGTTTATATCTATCATTGAGCAGCAGTAACAAGTAAACTATTTTCCACCTACAGTTGAAAGTGTGCTGGAGCACTGGCTGTTTGGGCATGAACTCTACTTTTGGATTACTGGATTAAGGGGAAATGAACCCTGAGTGCATGTGTGGTGTGGCTGCAGTGTGAACTTGAACTGTCTAGCGCGCTGGTCGCCTTGTGCACGCGCCTCTGACCTTCGGTTATCTTCCAGTCTCGTCGGAGCAGTTCGGGCCTCCTCCTTACCACCCCTCCTTTTCCCTTCGCAGCTAGTCAGCAGGGGCATTTCCCTCGCTTGGGGAGTCACTTCACTTCCAGCCGCCGCCTCGTGGGTTGCTTGTGTTCTCTCTTTCGGCACCCAGTCGCATCCTAGATATTGGACGTGGTAAGTTGTATTTAGTCTCGTATCGGGTCGCTTGTGCGTCCATTAATTTGGTTCCCTGCAAGTCAGGTGTTTTCCAGTTTTCTTTTGTATTGGTTGTTTGAGTGCGACTGTGTTTCCGAGAGACGAGCTCTTAGACCCCATTTGTACGTGCCTTAGTTATATTTGGTGTAAAGTTAAGAGTTTGCTTGACTACTTCGTACCTGCGTGATCGTGTTCACCAAAATTATATTTCTTGATAATCTAAATAAATGGCTTCTATTATGCACCAAACCACAGTGTGTGTTTCATGTAGAGAGTAGACGTTGCTCTGGTCAAATCTGTGATTTTGTTTCTCCCATTTGTGCACTTGTAGTTAGCACAATTTTCTGCGCGACTCTGCTGGGTTTGGAGTTACGAGTCGAGTTGTCGCGTTAATGTGGCCCATTTGCTATTGTTTAGTTGCGGTTGTCGCTTTAGAGTTACGTGTTTTCTGCATGGAACACACAAGGTGCGAGTTCGTGTATCGGCTCAGTAATCTTGAATTAAGGAATTATCTCACTGAATCTGAGGTGACATTCATTGATAGTGAAGATGTGACAGCATTACATGATCGAGGTATATTGCTTATGTGGATTCTTTGCAAGCCGTTGTTAGAACTAATGTAGGTGGGGTGACCTTGGCCTCGGATGGCCCATTAACCGCTAGCCAGTCTGTTTTGATGGGGCGAATGCAAAATGTACCGATATTGACTGAAGTGCAGCCAGAGGACGTGTTGAGTTTTCTTGTTGGGACTGACAAATTATACTATGGTGCGTACAAATTTAACGACTGCATATTTTTTTTTATTATTTTGGCGTCTTGGTTGCAGGGGCATGCTGCTACGGTATTGGGGGAAATTCTAGGTGCCCAGCAGGAGTATGAAGGATTTAAAGCACGACTGATTCAGGGTTCTGGTCCCGTTTCCGCTTGGGCGACCTTGAAACGGCGATTTGTTGACTGGTTTCAGTTGGGACGCGAGTCTGTTCCATCCTACGTTCATGACGTCAGGAGTTACGTTCGGGCTATGAATCTGACTCGTTCGGAGGAGCAGCTTGTCGGCGGTATATTAGACCATCTTATTCCTGACGCTCGCGAATGCGCGTTTGGTGCGCGCCCTACTACATTTGCGCAGCTGCACGAGTTGGCATTGGAGATTGAGCGTAAGATGTAGCTGGTTCATGAATACCACCAGGTGGTTAATCCCGTGATGTTTCAAGGTGATAAAATCACCAGTCCCACAGGTCGGGGAGATGTGGTAGGCACTGGTGCCGGTGCATCGTCCCGAGCAGCAGTAGCCGGTGTTGTTACTGATCCGGTATCTCATGTAAGTCAGGCAATTAGACCTGGGCCGAGTCGGCCGCAGCGTTCGAACTGTGCCAAATTCGTGCATGCCTCTTTTGACTGTCCCGTTCCTCGAGTGGATGTGTCTGCCCAAGTGTGCTTTAAGTGCCGGCAGCTGAGCCATATGTCCATACATCATGTACGGAAAACTGATGGGCACCCCTCGCACTGGAGTTACGAAGGGCGTGGTTTCGATTAGTTGTGTTCTGTTTGTTTTGTGTCGTGGTCTTGCCATGGTGAAGAGCGGGCAGCTCTCATAGATACAAGAGCGTCACACTCCTTTGTTCATGGATAATTTTTGGATGTTTTGACAGCAAAATTTCCTTATTTGTTTAATAAAATATACGATTCTTCTTTGTTGCAGTTGAGTGTGGCGAATTCCAGTGTGGTGCGCTGTTCGCGATTCATTATGTTGCATTTCAAGATCTCGTATTTTTCATGGATATTTCAGGTTTTGGATATTGGACGATTTGGTCGCAGACGTAATTTTGGGTTTGGACTTCTTGAGTCACGGACAGGCTGTAGTGGTTGTGGATGGCAAACAATTGAACTTAAGTTCACCCCTTCTTCCCCTTGCCCGTTGGTTTTGTCCGCCAATCGTTCCCTGATCCCGTGTGGTAGGATCGCACCCATACTGCCCGTGCAAGTGCAGGAGTTCTGGGACGTGATTACTCCTAAGATTTAGCGTTGTGATGTTCTGCCGTACCGTTTTTGGCGACTCATAATGTCGCAGTCAGTAGGCTTTTTTACACCTATGGGCCACTTAAGCTAGCCATTTTGCGGCGATTGGTTGATAAGCTTTTGGATGAGGGAGTAATATCTCCTTCCACCTCAGATTATGCTTCTCCGGCTTTTCTGGTACAAAAGGGCGAGGGCACTGGTTACTGTTTGGTCACCGACATGTCCGCTGTGAACAAAAAGACTTTAGACACTTTTTGCGCACCTACTGTGGATACGGCCCTTCAGTACTTGGGGAATGCTACTGTATTTTCTATTATTGATTTGAACTCTAGTTTCCACCATTGTTTGTTGCACCCCAACTCGTGCAAGAATACTGCACTTTGTACGCAGTGGTGGCAGTATGAGTTCAACAGGATTCCCATGGGTGCGTGTTTTGGAACACAAGCGTTGTCGTGCGTATTAGACCATGTGTTGTCTGACTTGAAGTTCTTCAACTACGTGTACGACATAGATGACATCATCGTTTACAGTAATAGTTTTGACGAGCACTTGGTGCACTTACTAGAGATGTTGTCTAGACTGCGCGAGCTGGCTTGGCTGTCAACCCGGCTAAAGTCACTTGGGCTGCTAGTTCTGTGAAATTCCTAAGGTATATCATGTCTGCAGGGCAGCTGATGGACCCTATGCGGGTAAGCCCCATTGTCAATTTTCCCGTACCTAAGACCGTGAAAGGAGTTTCAAGATTTATCGGGATGTTGGATTGTTATGCCTGATTCCCAGTTTTGCCGAATTAGCTGCTCTGCTAAATAGGCTAAAGCGCAAGAACATTCGGTTCGTGTGGGGTGAAGAGCAACAGCGTAGTTTCAAGGCTTTTAAGGCCAGCTTGGCTGCCACCCCGGATCTTTTCCTGCCTGACTTTGACCCATGTATTGAGTTGCACGTGGGTGCTTCAAGCGCTGCTTTAGGAGCCATACTAAGTCAGTTGCAGGATGGCAGGGTTGTACCGGTGGCCTTTGCCAGTTGCGCACTGGCAGAGTCAGAGCGTAAATTGAGCGCATTCGAGAAGGAGGCGTTGACTGGGAAATTTGAATCTTTCTTGAGTGGGGTGGAATATGACATGTGTACAGATAATCAGGCTGTATCGTGGTTATTGGGTCATGCCAATGATTTCGGAAAGCTTGGTAGTTGGGCGTTTCGACTTCTGAAATTTTGTTTTGTGATCAAGCATGTCTCTGGTGAGAGCAACGTAATAGTGGACGCTCTACCACATCTGTATTGACCGAATGATTATGACTGTGATCCTGTGGAGTTATCAGGAACGTGTTCTTCTTTCACCACCCATCCCTCCTTTTATTAAAGCCTAAAAACCTTGCAGGTAGACGACCTGGAATGCTGTGACATCGTCCAGCGCAGTGGTTCCCAACCTGGGGGCGATGGCCCCCAAGTGGGCGATTTGGGTTATCAGAGAGGCAATAAATAAGTGGGGGGCAATGAGTATTAAAAGAGGAAAAATTAAAATTCATTCAATTAAAGTTCATTGTTTTGATAGGCAGCCAAGGTTGTGTAAAGTTTAATGTAGTGCATTGTTGTAATGCCGATATCATGGGATCGACAGATGGTATATTTCTGATTACAGAATTACAGGTACTGAATGCTCCACTTCAGTACTGTACAGTAGAACTTGTACAGTAGAAGTTGGTGGGTAGCATGAGTCACTGGCTATTCTCATCTGGTGAGTTCATTGCACTCACCCCTCTCCAGTCACCTCCTGTTGCTCAGCGCAGCCAGTGAGCGGCGCTCCATGCGTCAGGGTTCTCCCCACTCTTCACAGCACACTTGCCATTGACCTACATTCGTCTTCAGTCTTCGCTAGCCTTTGTGTAACCTACCATCAGTTATTGTGTCTTTTCTGTTTTTGTGCATTTGTGTTGAAGTGTAGAAGCTGATGCATAATGAATTCAAAAAAGAAGTGTCATCAATACTCAGCTGAGTATTTAAAATTTGGTTTTATTGCATCACCGCAAAATGTACAGTTTCCACATTGTCTTTCGTGCAATAAAACATTTACTAGTAATGAAGCCATGAAGCCTTTGCGAATGAAAAATCATTTATCGAGCGTACACAGTGACAAAGCGAGTAAAGGACTCCATTATTTTCAACACCTTAAAGCTAAAGCTGATCAACGGCCTAATGTGAGTGAATTATTTAAAAAACGAACAAACGATCGGGTCTTCTTTCTTCTTACGAGGTATCTTTATTGATAGCTAAAAGTCGTAAACCACACATTATTGGTGAAACTTTTGTTTTACCGGCTACCAAAAATTTTTTTGAAATCATGTTAGGCGAGGGCCCTAGTAATAAGATAAATCAATTGGTTCCTTTGAGCAACAATACTGATTCCAGGCTAATCAACGAAATGGCCACAGATGCTGAATCCAAACTCACCAATTTGTTGAAGAAAAGTAAATTTGCATTGCAGATTGATGAATCAACTGTGGTTGATAACAAAACAATTTTATTAGCTTACATGAGGTTCATCAATGAAGAAAAGGAAATTACGGAGGAAATGTTGTTTGCTAGAACTTTGAACACTGATATGAAGGGATCGTCGAATTTTTAAGTAGTACAAGATTATTTTGAGGAAAAAGAGATTCCCCTAACAAACGTGAGCGCTTGTGCAACAGACGGTGCTCCTGCCATGTCAGGTCGTCGTGCTGGGTTTCTAGCCCACCTTAAGAGAGAAGTGCCAAATGTCATCACTATTCACTGTGTCATTCGTCAACACTTAGCTGCGAAAAAATTGGATGGTGTCCTGCATGAAACTCTACAACTGGTTATTACTGGTGTCAACAAGATCAAAGCTATTTCACTCAATGACTGTCTTTTCAGACAACTTTGCCATGAAAATGATGAATTTGAATGCTTGCTTCTATATACAGCTGTGAGGTGACTTTCCAAAGAAAACTGTTTGCACCGTTTCTTCGAATTGTTTGACACATTACAGAGTTTCTCGACACGTCTGATCCTGTTTTAAGTGAGAATTTGAAGCAACGTAAGTTGGAACAAGTGTACCTTACAGATATTTTTTAAAAAATGAACGAAGTCAATGTAAGGCTTCAAGGAAACAAGATGAACCTTATCAAGGCCAAAGTAATTATTTCATCACTCATCGCCAAGTTTGATATTCACAAGGTAAATATTGGCCGTAAAGAGCCGATTCAGTTTCCGACCATTAAAATGTGTTCAGTGTCAGAAACGCGGTTACAAGTTAGCTTGGGTGAAGCTTATGGACACTTGTCCACAACTGTGGGGTAAAACTGAACCACTTATCTCGTTTCCATCAACATATTTAGTAGAAAAAGGAATAAATTCTGTTGTCCAGCTCCTCACAAAACAAAGAAATAAGTTGGGACATTTGCAGGGTGTCCACTGATATTCAGTTTTGGAATTCCCTGACTTTTCCCTGTTTTCCAGGTAATATCTGTTAATTTTCCCTGACCTATTATCGGCAAAACTGGTACTTTTTAAGGCCTGCATCGGCCAAATGGCTAGTGTGATCGCTTCACAGTAACTGGTCACTCCTGTATTTTGCTTGTGAAAATAATGCTGGGACTTTGGGGAGATTTCTCAAGGATGTTTCTTATGTTAATCCTGGTTAATCCCAATCTTAGTCCTGGTTATTCCCAACTTCCTTCACCCTCATCGGTGCTCAAGACCCAAAATGTTACAAGCTGCCCTAACTTCTTGGCTGAACTGGTATCTTTGATTCCATAATTTTACATCAACACAGCACATTTGAAATAAATAGCTTTAATGGAACAACATTAAAAGAATTAGATACATGCATTTGAATCACAGACTACATACTGACTGAATACATTGAATAAAATAAGAAAAACAATTTTATATCAAAAAAATTAAATCAGGTTTCCCAGCAGTGACTGTAATCAGAAGCGCTTACATATTGATTTACTGTGATAACTAAATTATAATAATTTAATTATTCAGTACTACAAAAATGTTTATTCTGGGCTGCTTTGTATCATTTTTCCCTGACCCAAGTGAAAGTTCCCTGACTTTTCCCTGTAAGATGAAAATCCCTGATGTTTCCCTGTTTTCCAGGTTTTCCCTGTCGGTGGACACCCTGATTTGCCTTAAAGGAGACTTGCGCCTGAACTTAACGAATATAAAGCCGGATATTCAAGCATTAACTGAAATACACCAAGCACAGAGCAGCCACTGAAAAAGTACAATAAAATAATAGCAAAGTTTTCAAACTTTCATTTACATTTCAAATGTTCACTGCAAACGTTCTTAATTTTTCCAGATTCCGATTTCAAAATGAAAATATGTACTCCTGTGTTATTTAAATGTACATCAGTGATATTAGTTCATTATTTTGGTTCTTTAAAAATGTGTGTAAAAAATTGCATTTGAATGTTTTTATAACTTATTTACTTTTAAGAGTGACAGGGTAAAACTGCATTGGTTGTTTTTATATGTGACAGAAAAATGTTTAAGAAGATAAACTACTTCATTATTTACAATTACAATTTAGTTCAAAATATAATTAGGTATACAACGAACATGAAAAGGGGGCGATAGGTGTTAGTCAACCATTAGAAAGGGGCGATTGGCCACAAAAGGTTGGGAGCCACTGGTCTAGCGCCTTTACCAGGGTGAAGTGTTGCCATATGTCGTCAGCAAAGAGTTCCTGTATTACGTAGGTCGCCAGGGGCGCTTGCGTCGGTTGATGGTTCCAGCTGCATGTACGAATGAGTCGCTTACGTATTTCCATTCTTCACCGTTTGGCAGTCATCTAAGGCGAGCTGGCACCCTGAATAAGCTCAGCTCTTGGTTCTATTGGCCAGGATTATTTCGAGATGTGAGGGATTTTGTCAGGCGGTGCGACCTGTGTCACTGTGCTAAGGCAGCTAAGATGGGAAATATATGTTCTACTCTGTGGACCAGGTCAAATCCAGCTGGGAAACGTTGCACTGCAACATATTTGGGCCTCTAGTACTGTCTAGCATGGCGAACAGCTATATTTTGATCGTTCTGGATTGCTTTAGTAAGTTCGTCTTTCTTAAAGCCCTTCGCAGTGTTAAGAGTGTGTTGGTTGTACGCACCTTGTTCGAATGTGTTTGGTCGACCTTTGGTCCTCCGGTAAATCTGGTTACAGATAATGCTTCCTACTTTACTTCCTCCTAGTTCCGCGATATGTTTTTTTCAGCTAGGGTCTGAACCATTATACCTCCAGCCCCATTTCCCTTGTGGGAACCAGGTGGAGCGGTTTAATAGAAATTTAAAATCTTCTTTGACCTCTTTGTATTATGACCAGCAGCGAGATTGGACCAGGAGTTGGACTTAATATGGTGTGTAACTCCACTGTCCACGGGGGGACCAAGAGCACGCCAACACAAATTGTTTATGGGCATGACATTATCCACCCAGTTCTGAATGTCTGGATAGGTCCTTCACCCTCATTGTCACTCAGCGACGCACAATGAGAATTGCTGAATTATCAGGTTTTGGGTAATTCGTCAGTAGCCTGACAAGTATTGCATTCGAGAGTGAATGCTCAACGGGTTGCATTTGACTTCCAGGCAGAGCAATTGGTGTACTGCAAGTCCTTCATCTTGCCCTCCCGGGTCCAGGATGTGGGAAGTAAGCTAATGCTGCAGTTTGCCGACCCCTTTAGGATTGTGCTTCTGCTGGGCCCCAACACCGTCCTCATGGCTGATCGCGTGTCTGGGGCGATCGTCCGGAAGGCTCACGTGAGTCACTTGAAACATTGTACAGAGGATATTAACGTGTGATAAGTGTTTATGTTGCAGGTGCACTTATGAATCTACGCCATCATTCTGTCATCAGGTTGCCTTGTCGGGCTTGAAGATATTATCCGGCCTCATCTGCTACTTGAGTTGTTAGCTGGTTATGTAGTGGTGACTGGGTTAGGTGTACTGTGGAGCTGAGTCATCGTGTTTGCGTGTGTTCATATTTTGAGTTGTGTCCGGATGTGTGTTGTAGTTTCAGTGTTTTGTGCTATGTCGTATTGTGTCTGTGGCCACTTGTTTGTGTTGTGTGTGTTAGGGCATGCCCATTTCCCTTTCCTTTTGTTGCCCGGGCAATTGCCTTTGTTTTGATATCTGGTTATATGTGTGCACTGATAGATAAATACTAGTGTATTATTGTGTGAATTTTAGATTATCTTCTTATTTGTATTTTTTTATGCATTGTTAATCTCTATTCAGATGTGTTGGCATTGCCCACTGATAGTTGTATATCAGTATACCATCGAGTGAATTTAGATAACGCTCTTATTTATATTTTTATGCAGTGTTAATCTGTATTCGGATGTGTTGGTCTTTTTGTGTGGATGTTTTTTAAATTGTAATGTGTTCTATTCCGGTTGTAGTGATACGGAAAGCTTGTCATTTAAAGGGTGCTATTTATGCTATAAAGAGATGTTTGGATTTAATCCTTCTTTAACTTTGGTACTCATTTATCTAGTGTGTTGTTGGCCATATTATGTAGTAATACTGAAGGGTTTTTCTTTCAGGCAGGCATTTCTTTTTTTAGATTTGTGTTTTCAATGTTGTCTTTTTGTTTTATGTTGAATTGCTGCGGCTGAGTCGGGTTGTGCACTTGTTTCCATTTCCCTTACCTGCCCTGGATTCTGGAGGGTCTGCGGACCCTCTTCGGCGTGCAGGCGACCAGTTTCTTCGGTGGCCCGCCACGCGTCTATTCTACACGCTGCCCGCACCCTCACCCCCCAACAGGCAGTCAGGGCGACACCAATGGACTTTTATTGTGTATTGAGCACATCTTCATTTTATGATATGCAGTTTTGTTTTTTACCCTGGACATTGGATAGGGCGGGGGGTTGTGCTGAGGCACTGGCCATTTGGGCATGAACTGTACTTTTGGATTACTGGATTAACGGGATATGAACCCTGAGTGCGTGTGTGGTGTAGCTGCAGTGTGAACTTGAACTGTCTGGTGCACTGGTCGCCTAGTGTACACGCCTCTGACCTTCGGTTATCTTCGTGTCTCGTTGGAGCCATTCGGGCCCCCTCGTTTTTCCTTTGTGGCAGTGTCAGCGGGGCGCTCCCGCCGCTTGGGGAGTCACTTTGCTTCCAGCCGCCGCCTCGTGGGTTGCTTGTGTTGCACCCTGTCGCATCCTAGATTTTGGATGTGGTAAGTTGTATTTAGTCTCGTATTGGGTCGCTTGTGCGTCCATTAACATGGTTTCCTGCAAGTCGGGTGTTTTCCCGTTTTCTTTTGTGTTGGTTGTTTGAGTGCGACAGTGTGCTGAGAGACGAGCTCTCTAGACCCCATTTGTACGTGCCCGAGTTATATTTGGTGAAAACGTTAGTGTTCGCTTGACTACTACGTACCTGCACGATCGTGTTCACCAACATTATATTTCTTGATGATCTAAATAAATGGCTTCTGTTACGCACCAAACCGCCATGTGTGTTTCATGTAGAGAGTAGAAGTTGCTCGGGTCCAACCCGTAATTTTTTTCTCCCATTTGTGCACTTGTAGTTAGAACAAACGTTCTGTTTCGGAAACAATTATCGATTACATTACACTGCAAGTAAGTTTGTGCCATTATTTTACGGCTTCACTGAAATTTAATGATTAAAATTTTATAAGGAATCATCTCACAATGTTTTTAACATACTTCTGTGAACATCAGGTGTACATATCCAATATTAATTTTACAGCAAAAAAAATACTGCTATTTATTTAAAAAATGTTATTCCTCTGTGTTTTTTCTAGAATAAAAAATTTTATTAAACATAATTTCACACAAAAAAAATTTGCTGCAGTGGAATCTCCTTTAACAAAAACTGATTGGGTGGCAACAGTTCCGGATTGCAATATTTTCTGAATATAAATAAATTAGGATTAATGTAAAGGTACGAAAATTAATAAAAATTTGAGTAAAAAATGTTACTAAACGTTACGTATACATACTTATATTAACACAGTAATATAATTTGTTTTACTGTAGGCTTACATAGTCACTAAAGAAGTTTTTAAAAAATTCTTCATATTTTGCCTACCATTTCTATCCATACCATTTATTTGCTGCATAATCTCACCATCTCTTTAACAAGAGATCTGATGTTCGTGCCTTATCTGACATGTGAACAAACCAAGAATAGTATGGAAAAAAATCGACAAATCAGTAACTCTATAAGCGAGGCATGTATTACAGCACGGAAATATGTTTCTATACAGCAAACCAGACTGAATCCTTGCCATCAATCAAAAGGACATCAAACATTTTATTTCATCATTTTTGTACGCTACCTGACGAAAATTATTTCCGGGACAAGACAAACCAAGAAACGTGTTTCGTGATGATTCATTTTATGACTGCAGAAAAGAGACTACAAACCTCTCACAGTTTTCAATGACCTTGTTACTTAACCAAATTGTTAGTCCTGAGTTCAAGAGCCAGTCAGATTAGTTCAATGTTAAATTGCTCTGACTAGCTAATGAAATATAGGAGACTTAGCAGCTAAGTTTTCAGGACAATAAGGTAAAGCCAATGGCAGTCACTTCTCAATCCACACTTGCACAGTTATTGTTTAGAAAATCTATTTTTTTATGTTTACAGATGCAGTAGAACCTCGTTAAACTGTGATGCGCTGATTTGGGAATCGGATAGTTTGGGACAGTTTTAGAAGTGTCAAAAATACTTGCATAAAAGTACAAACTGACAGTGTGTATAATTAGCGGCTCATGGGCCGGCAAACAAGCTTTGCAAGCTTTCAGTCTTATGTTTACCACGTAGCTTGGAAAAAAAAAAGTTGTGTTGGTTGAAAGAGCGACAATACAAGGGGGTAAAAGGTTGTTCGAGAGATGCGAGATAGGGGGGGGGGGCAGAAGTGTGTTGTAAAGGGAGTGGGAGGGCCGCAGTAGCCAATGAGGTTGTGGTGTTGCAGAGAGGGGGTGGTGTTGACTGCGAAATGAAAGGGGAGAGGGCCGAGGGGGGTAGTAAGCGGACAGTGTGCACACTCAGCTAATGTTTCGTGTGAAGAGCGCTTTTGCTGCCTGGCGTTGCTACACTATCCAGCAGCTGGCCAACCCTTCTCTTCTTTTCATGTATCGTACCATTAATCCTTTGGTCACTGCGACGCCTCCATTTTCTTTCGGCATGAAAACTCAACCCTCAGACCTATCCCAACCATATGTGTTTCTCTAAAAATTAAATATGTAGTGAGCTTTTACAGATGACAAGGTTCAGAATTTCTGTAGTCATTCACAGTCATTGTGCTTTAACTACATCTTGCATTTTCTGGTATGGTTTATTGATAAAGACTTTTAATTACGACTTTACATCATAATTTTTACTGCGGATTTAATTATGACGAATATAAACAACTATTCAGACGTGATTTTTTATAAGAGGAGCAGCTAAAGGAAGACTTTGGATTTCGCTACAGAGTACAAGATCATAATTAATACAGAGGAAGGAAAGGGCCAGCCGATACTTCCGCTGCCTGTGCAACAACTCAGCACTAACGGGAAATGTTTATATAAGGAGAAGACGCAAGCTATCTTCCTCGCTTTGCAAGATGCAGTGTCTGAGATAACTCATCACTACTACCAGTAATTACCAGCCATAAAAGTGAACGTGATCTAGGCTTGAGAACATCAACAAATCTTGTAGAAGAAAAGAAAGAAAACACATTTCTGATGCAGACAGCAAGTCTTATTGTTTAGGGCCCTGGTTATCACAGTCAATTTTGCATTTTGAGTTGTGTAAATGCCGGGCCATCTTTTTGAACGTCTAGACATGAAATATACTATCAGCATCATCTTACAGACTTACAGTGCAGTGTAAGCTTGCACAGTAACAATAAGCAGTGCATCTTTGTTTAAAGTGAGATGCCAAGCAAAGCCAGCTCAGGCAGAAGGAAATATGTCTGTGTGCATGTGCGTATGTGGCATGCTGACGCTTGCAATAGGGTTTACTGATAAGGGGGGAAGGCAAATGAGAAAGACAGTGTACAGAAATAGAAGGGCTGAGGTTGGTTGTGCGTGCCGTAAATTATTTTATTTCCTGTTACATAAGCACCAAGGCATAGTGGGACTTGGAATCTGTAATGTTTCTCTGTCTTGATCTTCATACACAACTGCGAGTAAGTGTCCGCCTCACATTTTGTGTGGTCCCCATCACTCACTGTTGTTTACTGTCTATCACTGAATTAAGCATCCTCCTATACACTAGACTTTCTGACAACCTCCATTCTCTGAACTTGCACTCCCAAGTGTCTGTAAAATGCAGACCAAAAAATAGTGCAGACCCTCACAATTCATGCTTTCGAGACAAAATAAAGCCATACCAGAATGCAATATGGTGACACAAAGTTTGCATCACTGCATTAAATTTATTGCATGCTAAAAGTAAACCTAAATAGGTTTTATCTCAGAAATTTTACTAACCTTAAGTCTTGAATAACACAGTTTACAAAATAGAAGTATTTGTGCATACTTGTACATGTGCTGTGTCACCACATTTCATAAAAATATTTCAATATCAATATTATTTTACAATTCAAATTTTATATATTTTAAAAAACACTGGTCACAGTCATTTTCACACTTACGTATATATCAATTATTCATGTGAGCAAGTCCCTTTTTGTGCTCCATAGATATCCTATTAATCTTACTACTACTGTTCTGACCTGCATATTATGGATGCAGTTTCAAATCCTGAGAAGTCCAAACATGATGAGATAACTTTACGTAAAAATAATACCTGGCATTGAACATAAGAGGGCTGTCTCCATGCAGTGTTGCCACATTGTGTACGTAAAATGTCATCGTACAACATTTAGCCACTAACGTTTTTGCCTCCAGTTTAGTTCAGGATTTGCAAAGTGTGCTTATTATGCTGTTGTATCTGGACACCCTCTGTGTGTGTGTGTGCGCACGCGTGTATATACTTTATGTATATACGGCCGGCCCATCTTATCCGTGTTATTTCGCTCCAGGAAATCCGCAGATGTGCGAAAAGAGTGTATATCAATAATGTATTTAAATCACCAAATGCTATTTTTTTTTAATTTTGTCTACCCCCAACCTCAAACACTACTATACTTGTGCGGGTACATGTTTTCAATATTTTTAACCAATTACCAGGGAGGAGGGCACCCTATCCTCGACTTACCACCAAGGACCCGACCTCACCGTTGACTCTATTAAGAACCATATTCATTCATTAAAAGGTAAGAAACATCTGTCATAGTCTATGCTCAGGACAAACAACAACAGGAATGTAATTAAACAGTGAGAAAATGACACGCACCTTTTTTAGTTTAAATCCATATATTCAATAACCGTAATTTACATCAGTCCTCCCTCAACATCATTTCACAACAATCTGTGGCACAAAGCCGAACGTACACTATCTGACACTAAATCTCACACAACATTAGAAATATACAAAAGGACTTTTGTCCCAAAATATTCCAAAAGGGCACTCGCCGCACACAATACTCTTCACAGCTTCCTGTACTTTATATTACATACATATTACAAACGTGCTTATATAAAGGCACACAATGTACGCCTCCGAACCAGAGTTACTCAGGACACAAATACTTAAATACAGCACTCATCAAATGACTAAAATGGTGTACTCAATAGGGATTAAATGGCCTCAACCATCCGACTTAAACACTATCACGCCCAAAACATCTGTTCGTCACTTCCCTTGCTGCAAATCAATTCTGCGCACCCATTTTTTGCTCCTAGTCGACTTGGACAGTAATTTTCCTGTTTCTTCAAAGTTGCAAACAGCAATGTTTCGAAACGACTCGGGACTCATCACGAGACAAATTCCTGAACATCCAAAACGGTTTACCAGACAGAGACTATTGTCAACTGATCCAGTCTCTCCTCGAAAGGGAAAATAACGAAAATCGGGATGACTCACCAAATCCTTGTGATCACCACAGCCATCAGTCGTCAAGAGCATACCTGAACTGCGATCGGACCTTCCATTCCCCTCACTTAGCCCAAAAAGGAACTGGCAATCGGGTCAATCCATTTCAAATCACCCAGGCAATGTTGCTCAACATTTTTAAATTTCGTGATTTATTTATAGTGAGTTCCCTATAGGTAGACAGTCACAAAACAGCATTTGGAAAAATATTATGAGGCATAGTTTTTTTGTGGCAGCCATTTTTAAATGGCGTCTAAGCAAATTTTTAAGAAAGTTATGGTTAGCATAAAATTGAATTGCCAAGCTATTTCAAAAGCTATCAGAATAATTCACAAACCAGTGTGTTCAGCATGAAATGAACATCAGAAATATATTTTCTTAAGTATTCTATCATACAAGAGAGTCAGTCAAAATATTTATGTAAATACTCATAAAAATTATATGAAACATTACTTTTTAAGACCATGAATTCTTATGAAGGAAGACAGACTTACTAATAATATGTTATTTCTGTGTTGAGTACCTAACTGCCTGCAGCATAAGTTTCAGTCATGATAATGCAGTCTTTTTTTCCCCAGAGCTTTTCAAAAATAGCTAAAAGCACTTTAATGTCAATTTTCTCAGGTCAATATCTAAAAAGGAACTGAATAAAAACAAGTGAAAATTTTATAGAATGTTCTTCACACACATAGGAAGAGCTTACAAAAAAATTATGACAGACTCAACTACACTTAGAGAAATACAGCGGCGAATTCCAGTAAAAATGCTGCCCTTCTACACGCTCATGCAATGCCATGTTAGCAACCTAGGGCTTGGAATTATTGTAATTGGCATTGGTCAAATAATGTTACAAACAATAAATGTTACAAACAATAAATTATCAAATATTTAAACTTTTAAATAACAATGGGCAGTGATAACAATATGTAACTTGTAATTCTTTAAGTTAACTTACCAATATATTTGTTGTTCTACACTTGCGTACAGTATACACACACGATAATGTTTCTCTATATATATTTACATTTAAAACTTCACTTCTAACTACTTGCCAGATGCAATTTTCATTACAGAGCTAAACAAATACGATATTTCATTGCATAGTTTATCAGTTATGTTGTGTGTTCTTCCAGTCACAGTGGTGAGTTCCAATGGAGTAACTTTTCGTATTATTTTATTTGCAGGCACCTAAGCAGTGTCATTTTTGAAAAGTTGAAAGTCAGTTTTTGGTCCAGAAGGGTGAAAGAAATGCACCAAAACATCATTGTTATCTTCACCTTTGTGTTCAATTTTTCCAAGCCACCACTTCTCGTCATATATACAAACAACCAGTTGATTATTTGTAAAAGATGATACATTTGTAAAAATTATTGAAGTTTGATGATCATCAAAGTTTGAACCTTTGGAAGTAACAAAACATCTTATTTGATTGTCACTTATGGGGATGTATCTGTGATAGCTTCTTGTTCCTTTCACTGGTAAACAACATTCAAATCTTTGTCAGTTTTGTTTCCGTTTGTTCAATTTCAGCTGAAGAAACATACATATATATTTAACTCCAGTAATATTCTTTTGACAGTATTTGAACATATCTTGTTGAGTCAGGATGTGTTCTGTGTAAGGTCTTTGAAGGGAAGCTCGTGTAATTTCTCGTTTTGTTGTTCCACCTATCTTTCCATGTGATGAGGCAAAGAAATTTCACTCTGCTAGTAAACCAAAATTATTTTTGTGTTGGCAGACATTAATGAAGTTATTCTTATTTTTGTACTGGCTGCTTTCACCATCGGTAAAGTAAATAACTGTTTCAACATTATGTATTATATTCTTAATTTCCCTAATGAGGTGATGTTGGAATGTGTACACAGTCATGGTATTGTGATGAAGGTGGTCACTAATTACACAAACAGATTTGCAACATACCTTGTCTTCTTTTTTAAAGCATATGACAAATGGATGCAGTGTCGCTTGTGTATTAGTCCAGTGAAAACTTTGAATTTCATCCTGTACCGTAAAAGTATAATTTTCTGCAAAATCACCAATCACTAAACAGTGGGTTTCTTCCAAGTTTTCTTTCGTTTCCTTGAAATACTGAGCTTGAGCTTAGCAAATATATTGGTAAGTTAACTTAAAGAATTACAAGTTATGTATTGACATCACTGCCCATTGTTATTTAAAGATTTAAATATTTGATCATTTATTGTTTGCAATAATTTTAACATTATTTGATCAATGCCAATTACAATAATTCCAAGCCCTTGGTTGCTAACATGGCACTGCATGAGCGTGTAGAAGGGCAGCATTTTTACTGTAATTCACCGCTGTACTTCTCTAAGTGTAGTTGAGTCTCAGTCATAATTTTTTTGTAAGCTCTTCCTATGTGTATGAAGAACATTCTATAAAATTTTCACTTTTTATTCAGTCCCTTTTTAGATATTGACCTGAGAAAATTGACATTAAAGTGCTTTTAGCTATTTTTGAAAAGCTCTGGAAAAAAAGACTGCATTATCATGACTGAAACTTATGCTGCAGGCAGTTATGTAAGTACTCAACACAGAAATAACATATTATTAATGAGTCTATCTTCCTTCATAAGAATTCATGGTCTTAAAAAGTAACGTTTCATATAATTTTTATGAGTATTTACATAAATATTTTGACTAACTCTCTTGCATGATAGAATACTTAAGAAAATATATTTTTGATGTTCATTTCATGCTCAACACACTGGTTTTTGAATTATTCTGATAGCCTTTGAAATAGCTTGGCAATTCAACTTTACGCAAACCATGATTTTCTTAAACATTTGCTCAAATGCCATTTAAAAATGGCTGCCACAAAAAAACTATGCCTCATAATATTTTTCCAAATGCTGTTTTGTGACTGTCTACCTATAGGGAAATCACCATTAAAATATCAGGCAATTTAAAAATGTTGAGCAACAAATTTTATTCATTTTGGGTGATTTGAAATGGATTGGCCCAATCCCCATGCCTAATGGAAGAAGGTTCCCTGTCGACCATCAGCACTGCAACTTAATCAGACCACACCAGACTGATCGTCAACTTCGCCTGCTGCCTCCTCCTCCCATTCTCCTTGCAAGACTGAGCACTGCTCGTGTCATCGCACACCAAGCACAACACCGTCGCTTCCTCCGTTACCTCCTCTACCAGCTGAGACCCCTGAGACTCCCCTCCCATCAATGCTGCCCCTCCACAGCCGTTAGAGGGATCGACCCAATAGAAGGAGCAACTCAGATGCCCCAAAGACACTACCAACACACACCCCATTCAACCAGGGAAATCAGAATCCCAGAAAACAAATTCTAACAAAGGGAAGCTAAACAAACCTCGGCCTATAGACGTCCTCAAAAGAAACAACAAACTGAACCAAATTAGACAAACTGAAACGACCAAAAACAAAAACAACCAATCAAAACTACCATAAAGGACGCATCCCCGCAATACAGGTGCACAATCCTTTATCTGAAAGCCTCGGGACTAGCAGCATTTCGGATTTAGGAATATTTCGGATCTAGGAATTTTTCGGATTTCGGAAACAAATTTTGATTATGCCTTGTGCATTCAGGGATTTAGGGTTTTGGGCAAGTATATTTACTAACGGTAAATAAATACAGTGGATTCTTGAACCATCGTTGTTTTATTGACCAACAAAAAAAGAATGCAGGAAAATAATGAACGACGCTGTCTCGTAAACAAACTTTATACATAACCTCAACTTGCATTTTCGTTGGAAACCAACAGCCGAAATTAGTATTTAAAAACAATGTAGTTAATTCATTAAAAAATTTAATTTCCTAAAAAAATTCCAACTAGTAAAAAAGTAGAGATAAGCTACAATAATCACACACGCAAAAATTTCGCAAAGTAACCATACTTTAAAATTCCATTACGAGGCATCATAATATCATAGAAGATATGTAGCAAAGTCAAAGATGTTGGGTACATTTTCATAACTGCCAACTTACGAGTGCTGAATAAGTTTTCATTGCAGCCAACTTATGAAAGAGGTAAACACGTAAGAATAAGAACATTGCATGCTGTCTCATTGTAGCCAACCTACGATGCTATCAATTGTAACGAATTTTTCGCTTTTTTATGTTTACTAAGCGTAAAAAATGAACTACGCACGCAATCTTTGCCGAATGTACGTTATTTGTTTTGAATGGACGACTGGACGAGCCACTTGACTCAAATTCATCTTTCAGAATTTCGGATAAAGGATTGTGCACCTGTACCACTCATCAAATTACAAGTAAAAAAATTAAAAGCAAGTTTTAAAAAAAAAATTTAAAATTGTAAACTTAAAAAAAGTTACAGGTATATTCTAGGTTCAGAACAAACCCCTCTCTTGGAAATTTATCATCATATAGGCGTACGTAGCTAAAGAAGTATAAAATAAAAATTTTTATACAAAATATTACACACATACATAAATGCTTAAGATTGAGGCGCTATCCATCATAAATGTTACTATTTCATTGTTTCATTACAAGCTAAGCCACGGAAAAACACAAAAATATAGCGCCTCAATCCTTTATATATACGTGTGTGTGTGTGTGTGTGTGTGTGTGTGTGTGTGCACGCGCGTGTATGTGTGGGAAACTTATTTATTGGTTTGTCGGACTACTTTATACAAGTCATTGCAATTTAAATAAGAGAAAACATAACATTTCGTTTCAGTTCACGTAATTTTAATAATATAGTGATATAGGCTACCTGTAATGTAACACACATTGTGTTGACACCGAACTTACGTAAGTACTGTATGCCAAATTTAAGCCCAATCAGATAACAACAAATGGTTTGAAAATGGTTTGTAAATTCTGAAACGGTCAAATTACATACGAACATTGCCAGTTACATAAAAGCTTGCAGTAATCAAAATGCACAGTTTAAATTACTTTACACAATTCAATTAGATTTATTTTGTCGACTCTACATTCATAACACAGATGTGAACACACAAAAAAATAGTAAATGCAATGTATTAATTGTGAATTAAAAATGTTTTTTTTTTTTCTTTTGAAAAATAAGTAATAAACTTAATATACATAAATAACTAAATTTTAACAGTGGCAAAATGTTATTCCAAACTCTATAAGAATTAATCACATTCTTTCTTTCACGTTAACTGCCTGTTTTTAACGTAACATTGTAAAATGAACATCAAAAATCAAAATCTGTTTAGAATTCAAACGTTACTGTTTTTCACTATTTTATTATTATAGCGTTTTATAGCACAACTTTTGGCCAAATATAAAAATTTTAAATACTTGCAAATGTATTGAACGAATGCTACCACATTCACCTGACATTTTCAGGTATACACTGAGGGTCGATATTTTCCTAACAGCTACTAAACGGCTGTCGACTGTGTGTTGTCTTCTTACCTCCTCTTTTTCCCCTGTCCCCACACCTCCGCGCTGTGAGAAGCCAAGATAACTACCCACAATAGTACCTGGCACATGGACAGTGGCGTAACATGTCACAAAAAATATTTTTTTTAAAAGTGTTTGGTGACGTCAGTGTGTATAGTGGTGGCATAGCATCAGCCATGACGTGAACGACTTTTGCTGTAGGGTATTCGACCCGGTAAATGGTAAGTGTTCATCCATGGAACATTTTGGTCCTCTGAGACCTGATCGGTAGCAAGTGGAGAAGTGAAATTCGTGAACCATTTGGCCAGAACTCTGAATGTTTCAGCACTGTTGTAGCTACAGATGGTCATGACGCCGGTTGGCGGTAGAACAAAGTGCTGGTAGCATCGCAAAATAACGGTTCGAGCCAAGTGGTGTAGGCGAAGAAGTGGCTTCACACGTGCCTTAAGTTGGCCAGGAAAAGACAGTGAAATTGTAGTATGTTATAGGTAGTTATTATTAAGATTATTGTTTTCGAGCGAGAACTGGTGTTGCATGGATGAGCTATTTTTTTTGCAGGCCTCAGTGAACGACTTGCCTTGAACGGGTCACAGACTCTGGGTACAAGGAATCTACGGTGATGTCGGTCGCTTCCTCTCTTGCTTGCGCGCACCTAAGGCTCTCGCAGGCCGAGGATCAACCGCAGAGCTTGTCAGCATTAGCAGAGAAAGCGGAGTGAGACCAGAATCCAAATGTCCTGCATCTGCCAAATTTCAGGGAGGATACTCACTGGCAGAATTTGATAATATAAAATACGACCCATTTCAGATGCTCTTCAAAAAAACATCATTGGCAACGGGCCGCCACCTGCCTCCCAAGTAACGTTGTCCACAATAGTTGCCAGTATTTGGTGGTAACATAAAGGGTTGGCAAAACTTCTCCAACCTATTCAAGGCTCTCATTTCCAAGCATGTCAAACTCACTAATGTGGATCGGTTGTCCTATTTAAAGTTATTGTTGCAGGATGAGGCACTCTCCTTGATACAGTCCCTGCTATTAATTGAGGAAAATTTTTAAGCAGCCCGTAAGATACTTCCAACGGTGGTACAGCAACAGGCTCATTGTTAATCATTTAGATGCCTTGGCCAATGCACTAAACATTTCAACGACTTCTTCCACCCAGAGTCGATTAATTTCCATAATTCATCAAAATTTTGCGGCATTACAGGACCTGTGAACACTTGGGACCCAGTGGTAATTTATTTTCTTGAGCGGAAATTGGCAGTCAATATTCGCAGAGAGTGGGAATTGACACTTTTAGACCCTTCTAAGTTACCCACTTTGGATCAGTTTAAATCTTTCTTGAAAGGGCAGCAACGAATGTTAAGAGTCAATAGGTACTAGACAGAAACCTAAAATTATTCCTGTCCAGAAGGGAAACCACTCAACTCACAAACTGATCGGATTGGGCTCACATTCCTCTCATTCATTCTCAAGGCACTCTAGGAAGATGGTGCATTAATGTATCTTCTGTAAGGGGCCTCATTCACTGGCACAATTGCCCCAATTCAGTCAGATCTCTCACAAAGGAGGGTTTGTAATGGTAAACAAGAACTATTTGTGCATTAATTGTTTGCGCCAGTTTTACAATATGGCCAATTGTTCCTCACAAATATATTTTAAAACATGTGGAGCACTGTATCACACTTTAACTCAATTTTGAAAAGGCACTCCCAGAAACGCACAATCCTGGAACAAAATAAACCCCTACCAAGAAACTGGTTATGAGAAAGGAGGAAGTGATAAGCACCCCCTCCCCCCACATACCATGCTGACAAGCACTGGAATAACAATTTGTACTGTTGGCCACAGTTAATGTTGGGGTAAGGAATGCGTATGGAACCGTTTAGGCCTGTTGAGCTCTTTTGGACTCGGGCAGTCAGACTAACTTCATAACCAGTAATCACCTCCAAAGGCTCGGACTGCCTCGGCATAAATATTCTCGTGAGGTGCAGGGTCTGTGCCATCTGTGAAGGAGTCACCACAAGTCACCTTCAGCCACTTGGCGACGCTTCTCTAGTGTATACCATTCACCCCTTGGTGTTACACAAAATCAGTGGTACTCTGCCAAGCACTTATTTGGATGTGAATAGTTGGGAACATCTCTCCAACCTGAGAATGGCTGACCCCCATTTTGGAACACCACGATCCACAAATTTGCTCCTCAGAGCAGAACTTTTTCTTCTTCTACTGACAAGTTGTCAGACAGATAGTGATCCTGACTCTCCAGTGGCACTGAATTATCTATTTGGCTGTCTTGTCATTGGAAAGGTACAGTCATCCCAAACAGTGACAGCATCTCTCTCAGCAGTCAGCTTCACGCTTCACTCGTACCTCTGGAAGAAACAGTACAAATGTTTTTAATTTAGAGGAGGTTCCCGCAATGGTTCCTGATATAGCAGAAGAATTACAACGTGAAGAAATATTTAGCCACATGCACAAACAAGGGGCTGATGGACGCTACACAGTGGCATTGCCTTCCAAGGCATCTGCTCCAGAACTAAGCCGGTCAAGATCACATGCTCAAAGCAGGTTGCAGCATCTGAAACACAATCTTCGCCACCAGCCCTAGCTTAAGATTCTCTACGACTATTTCATGAGAGACTACATTACATCAGGCCATATTGAGAAGGTACCTACTCCTGAACTTGCAAAAAGGTCTGATTATTATTAGTGTTGGATCGATTCCTAAAATACACTGATTCCGATTCCAACATCGATTCTTAAAATTGGGATTCGATTCTTTGATTCAGAGTCCGAATCTAAGGCTTTCTTTTAAGTTTTTGTATCTCATTTTATTTTCTTATACATAAAACCTTCATAGTCCCTTTGAAAGAAATGCAATTACATGAACTAGATTACATACATAAAACACACATAGCTATAGGCCTATTTGTATGTATAGAAAAACGAGATCTGTGCAGTATGACTAAATTATATAACTTACTAGGCCTTGGCGGTTAGGTTGATTTTGTTTGGCAACCTAATTTTGTGCATACTGTAATTGAATATGCACATTTGGTGGGAACACATTTCGTGATCAGCAGTATTTACAGGTACTTACGTAGTAAATATTGTGAATAAAAATTTACCAGCTAATACGAACTTTTGGTTATTATAAAAACCTACTAATACAATAGTTTTCCAAATTCCGTTTCTCTTCAAGTTTTTGTTTTCGGCTTCTGCGAGTCGTAATTAAAAAAAATTAATCTTTGCCGACATACATTTTAAAATATTTGGGAATTAAAAAGTGATTTACAATTAACGACGGAACAATTTTATTACATATTCGCTACCGTTTATTACCATTGCAGTGTTTACAAACTTCATTAATATTTTGAGACGTCATAGATATGCTACTTTCAGTTGGGAAAGTCCACACACGAGACAAACACTAAAGATGGCGGACTATGAAATTAGTAGCGCTAAGATGTTCCATTTTCATTCCAGTGGAATATTTTGGTACTAACTATAATCTATTCTTGCGGCAACCATTTTGTTCTAGTAGTGTCGTACTTCAGACTTGAACGTAGTTAACATCTCTGGTCCAGAAACGTAAACAAAACGTTGTAATGTGATGATTATGCGATGATTTGTAGTTTTTATTTTTTGGGTTACAGGCGTTAGTAGCTGTCCAGCATGGTGTATAAGTATTTATTTTGATACTGAATGTAATGCAATGTAATTGTCTAAACAAATGTGACGACGAGCATTGATGAACAAGTTTTTACTTTATAGTTGACGTTTACCAATGGAATTAGAATTGCATTTTCGTGCGCTATACAGGCGACAAAAATATCAGAAACCTCAAATAGTTTGCTGTTTGTACACAAAATCACTCTAGCCGATCAGTAATACATGTGAAACTAAAATATGTTCACAGGGATGTTTATGTTTAAGAATCGGTCATATCGATTCCAAAACCAGGGATTCGGTTCGATTTCGATTCCAGTGGATACGATGGAATCGATCGATTCTGGAATCGGAATCAACCCATCACTAATTATTATATACCACATCACAGGGTCTTAAAGCCAGAAAGCCCAAGGACTGAGCTTAGGGTTGGTTTTGACGCTTCTGTGAGAACTTCAGTGTTTTCTGTCAATGATACCTGGTCGGGCAAGAAAATCCAATGTGAGATAATCTCATATTATATTTGGGACTGCCCCAAATTGCATTCACAGTTGAAATACAGCGAATGTACCGACAGGTGCTTCTGGATCCTCAGCAACAGGATTATCAACGGAACCTGTGGTGTTTCGAAAGAAGACCAAATTCAAGAGTATAGCCTGAAGGGCGTATGGGGTGCCTGCTTCTCCATTTCTGGCCATCCGCATGCTTCACCAGCTTGCTGATGACGAAATGCACATAATTCCTCATGCCGCAGATATCCTTGTCACGACACACGTGGATGATGTAGTGACAGGATCAGCATCTCTGCAGGCAGCCTTGCAACTACAACAAGAGCTGATAAATTTGTTGCACTCTGCTGGTTTTCACCTTAGGAAATTTGTCAGCAACAGCCGGGAATTTTTAGAAAATTTACCACCCTCCCAACTTTGTCAACCCGTAGCACACATTTTTGACTCTGACGAGCGTACTTATCTCAAGGTATTTGGACTTGAGTGGTATCCGAAGTTTGAAACTCTCTTCGTACGAGGTACATTCCACAACCAACCAGAATACAAAAAGAGGAATTCTGTAAGACGTCGTATGTATATATATTTTTTTTCTCAAGGTAAGACACACTAAAGTTTCAGGTAGGCTAATTATTTAATCAAAATATTACTAACTAAATAATCAGCATAAATAATTGTGGTGGTAGTAGTAGTAAAATGAGAAGTTACCAGTATAATCGATAAGCCTACTTTCCTCAAAGTTGGTGCAATTAAACCCTAAAAGAAAAAATAATTAACGTTATCTAGGAACATATAAATTATTAATATTGATTTAAAAGTATGATATACCAAATATACTTAAGATAAATTAGCTTGCTAAATAATATGTGAGTAACCAGTTTAATCAAATTGGGGAAAAATTTTTCTGAGATGTCTTTCTATCATAATGACACAAAACAGACACACTTTTCAAAATATTACATCAGGATGAAAGAGATATGCAGAAGGCAAATCAGCTTTGTATGTACAGTAGAACCTCGATTATCCGCGACTCGATCATCCGATTTGCGGATTATCCGCGATTTTTTATAATGCAAATAATTTTTTACACTGTTAACAATTTTTTTTATTGCGCCTGTGAAATTCTGGTAACTTCAGAAGTTTGTGTCTATATAGTCGGTTAAGCATTTGCATTCGCATTTGTGCTTATTAATATACAGTAT
>PNEQ01005143.1:0-26813 GCA_003012365.1 Medauroidea extradentata | reverse complement strand
CGTTTATTGCCTGGACGAGAAGTCAGAAAAGGTATTCCCCCTCAGAGTAACAGACGAAGAAAAAGTCGATCATATCGACTTGCTGCTTTTGACAGATGAAGATAACAACCACTACTGTTACATTTCAAATTTCTCTCGACTCGTCCGTACTCAGAAGACAGCACATTGTGGTAAAGTCTACACCTGCAAGAGTTGCCTGGTACACTTTGACGATCAACAACGAGTATCTGAACTGGATGGTGAGCAATGTCTGACTGAACGCAGGAAATATTGCATAAGCAATGCACCACTTCGTGCTGATATGCCACAGCTAGGGCCTGATGGAAGGCCTCCAGTGCTATGTTTCAAGACCATACAACACAAGACTTAACTGCCGATTGATGTGTACTCTGATTTTGAAGCTGCATTGATACCAGTCTAGGCATGCCAACCTAATCCTGAGACGGCATTTATCATGACATACCAAAAGCATGAAGCGTACAGCTTCTTTGTTTTTGTTCAAATTGACAATGATGTTATACCATCACCATTGACGACGCAACTGTCTCAAGAACCCATCATCTACACAGGACCAGACGCACCTAAGAAGTTTGTAGAAAAAATCGTTTAGATAGGTAGAAATTTGAAGATGATCTATGACAGTTCATTAAAGATGGTACTACTAATGTCATCACAAAATGCAGCATATCTCCTGGCCAACATATGTTGTCACTTTACTGGGAGCTTCAGTAAAAGCAATGTGAAGGTGCACTATCACTGTCACTTTAGTGGAAAGTACATTGGTGCGGCCTGTAACCAATGTAACTTGCTCAGAAGACGCCCGAAGAAACTTCCTGTATTCTTTCACAACCTAGCATATGATGAAAACTTTATCTTCAGAGAACTGGCTTATGACAGCAAAGATATTACTATCATTTCACACAATGAAAAAAAATGATTATGTTTGGAAAATAACTCGGTGACAAGTTCACCGTACAATTTATCGACAGTTTTCGTTTCCAGGCTAGCAGCCTGGTGACATTAGCAAGAAATCTGCCTGCCGCAAAATTCTGCAACACTGTGTATTTCTTCAGTACTGATGAATTTGAACTAGTAAGAAGGATGGGGGTGTTTCCATATGACTAAGTTCACACTATTGGAAGATTAGAAGAGACAGAGCTACTACCAAAGTAAAAGTTCTACAATCGAATATCAGGTACGTTCATTAGTGATACAGACTACGAACATGCACATACTGTGTGGGAAATATTCGCTTGCAAAACTCTGAAGGACTACTCCGACATTTACTTGAAAACAGATGTTCTCCTACTTTCAGATGTATTTGAGACATTTCGCAGCCTTTGCTTAGAATAATACGGACTGGACTGCATGCATAATGTAAGTTGGCCCAGATATGCATTCGATGCAATGCTGAAGGCAACATCAGTGAAACTCGAACTTCTGACAGATTATGACATGTACTTTTATCTCGAGAGGCCCAGTGTGTGAAGCGAAACTGTGTTTCTAACAACAAGTATGATGGTGAGTATTACAATCCAACCCAGAAACTAATCTACAGTACCTGGATGCTAATAACTTGTATGGTTGGGCTATGAGTCTGCTTCTACCTCTAAGAAATTTCAAGTGGTCCAGTACCGACCTAGACGTCATGAGTGTGCTGGATATTTCTCCTGTGGGATACATCATTGAATGTGTTGTAATGTATCCTCCTGAACTAAACAAGGATCACAAAGATCTACCATTTCTGCCGATAAACTAACATCCTCCAAGATCATCACAGAAGAAACTTATGACTACGTTGACAGATAAGAAGAATTATATCGTTCACTATATTATGCTCAAACAAGCCATTAGCCATGGACATAAGATTAAAATAATACACTGTGTGTTGGAGTTTGAGCAAAGTGCCTGGCTAGAGCCATACATCCAACTGCATAGGGCTACACATACAGTAGCAGAAAATGAATTTGAGAAGGACTTTTACAAGCTGGCTAACAATGCGGTATACGGGTAGCTCATTGAAAACAAGCACAACAGATAGGGAATGAGTCTTGTGTGAAATGAAAAGCGACTCAAGAAACTAGCTGCAAAACCTGCTTTCAAGGACAGAATTATTTACTAAGAAAACCTGTCGCTTGTGAAACTTGAGCATGAAGCAATCTTGTTCGATAAGCTCATCTATGCCGGCCTTGCTGTACTAGATTTGTCAAAAGTACTTATGTAACATTTTCACTATGATATAATAAAGGCTAAGTATGGCGATGACTTGCAGTTGGCCTACATGGACACCGACAGTTTCACCTACGAGATACGAACGGGTGACTTTTATCAAGACATGTTCACCAATCCTGATTTCCATGATGAATTCGATGCATCATCATATCCTGTCAACCATCCATGCTACTCAACTAAATAGGTAAATAGGTAAATTCAAGGCCAATGTAATGGTGTGCCTATGACTGTGTTTGTAGGACTGCGAGTGAAGATGTATGCCTACATGTGCTGCGAAAATGTATGCAAATAGACTAAAGGAATTCAGAAATGTGTGATCAAAATGAAAATTACCTTCCAGGACTAAATCAGAGCTCTGAACAGAGAGAAATCTATGCGAGTAACTGTACATAGTATAAGATAACGAAAAAAGCAACTGTATTCCGAGTGTAGCAACAAATTGGGGCTTATTTGGCTAGATGACAAGCGATGTGTGTGCGAAGATGCAGTAAACACTCTACCACATGGATACACTTACTAAAGGTAAATCGTGTTCATTATACTATTTCTCTTAAAGTTTGTCTCTTTATCATACTATTTTCTAACAAAACGTTCTGAATGTTAATAATGTGATGAAACTTTTTCTCTACCGACAGTGTCCTGTATCCTGGCTATACCAAAAAAGCCTGCATATTAAGCTGAAAAGCAACACCCGTACTGTCGGAGGACTGCAATGAAGAGAGGTGTGGTAGACTACTAGCAGCTACTATAAGACTACTGCAGAAATTACGAGACTCTCCATGACTACACTGCGAAACAAGGATCGCCAACACATCGCTGAGTACAGTTATCAGTTAGATACGATGTTACACAACTTCTCGTGAATGATATTGAAACGAAATGTATACAAAATAGTAAATTGACTCAATAAAATTCTTAAAACATATATTTTGCTCTATTTTGTTGCAAAAATATGTTTCCACCCAAGCAAAATTAATGAGTTCATTATTATTAGTGTCAGAAAAAGGTAGAGTTAGTGTACGGTTAGGTGACAAAATGCTACGATAATGTATGTTGACTGGTACTAAATTCTCCAGTTTCTAATACAATGGTATTGATTTTTACCAATTCCAACATAAGGTCGGTGCACAGTAGTATAAATGAAACCGTATAACTGAAGAACCACAACTAAACAGGTTTTAATTAGTTAAAAGTGTACGTACACATTCCATAGAGTAAAATATTTCAGGGCCTAAACAAATAGTTATGAGCACTGCCACCGCCTACGGAACAACATCAGATTTTATAATTGCAAAAAAATGTTACAATGGAAGATTAATGAAACCAGTATTTTCAAGATCTAGACACCGACAAAACATTAAATAAAAAACATACAATTACTTGCAGACAAGAAAATACTTAAACCAAAGTACGAAAAGTTACTGTGGGATACTAGAATTCGTATACCAAAGTTGAACACAAAAGAAAATGTCTCAAACAAAATATATAATAAACGAAAAACAATCATTAAAGGTATAACACAGAAAAACCAACATGTAATATTCTAGAGGGAGAGCGAGAGAGAGCACGAGAAAGAGGGAGAAAACAGTCTTTAAAGGTGTAACACAGAAAACCGACATGTAATATTCTAGAGGGAGAGAGAGCACGGAGAGAGCACGAGAGAGAGCACGAGAGACAGCACGAGAGACAGCACGCACGAGAGACAGCACGGGAGAGAGAGAGAGAGATAGGGAGAGAAAAAAGGATCAAGTACATAAAATACTTGTACGAAAGGTAAAAATATTCAAAGAAAAGAAATATAACATATAAAAAAGTTGAACAAAAAACTAATTAACTATTCCTTCTACAAATAAGCAATAAAAAAATATGATAAAGCATTTCAGGGTGAAACTTATGTACATACGAAAGTAACAGAGGACAAAAATATAAATTCCAAGAATTCTAGCACATGTATAAGCTAAAACATGATAAAAATACTAAAAATGTATTCACAGGTAAAAAAAAATACTATTAGTCATACAAACAAAGAAAAAATTATTAGGGTAAAGAAAGAACGGAGACAAGATTAGATTTGTAACTAGGTAGGACGGTCAGATTAGGTTAAGTTACGATTTTGGCATTAAAAACATATTAAATAAAGGGCCTACCCGTAATGTAAATTCTACCAAACCCTGACAAAGAATAGCAAGAATAACATTTTCCAAGAATTAGAAGAAGACATCTACAGCACGAAGTAAAATAGTACTAACGTACACTACTTATAAACGTCATACAGGAAAAAAATTCCAATACCTACACGAGTGGAACATATTCAATGTCTTATGATAACGCAATATACTACAAGAATTCCCAGCGGTGTACTATGATACATTACAAAAGGGTAGGGTCCTAAAAAGTTAAATTTTATAAGTGTAGAAAATAAATTAATTAAACCTTGCAAAAAATGTGATGAAATATCATTGTCTCTACCGAGAGCGAAAAAAGAGCCAGGTGATAGGATTTGATAAAAAAAATTAATCATATACTATTTTGGGTGAAGCAACATGTGAGCTATACAGAAACAATATGTAGGTTCCAGGTACACCTAACTCAGAATTTGTAAGGAACTATACTACACTACTTGTGTGTGTGTGTATATAACCTTTACAAAACTTCATTACATAATTTACGCAATCAAATACATATTTGGCTTTGAAAGATTCAGCTGCACATTTGGCGCATTGTATTTACATACATTCTCCTTCATGAGTAAGTTCTCTGCGCGAAGGCAGCGCTATCCCTTGGATTTTCTAGAAAATATTAGTTCTTACAACCCTCAAACAATACGCTGCACTCTTTTAAGAGAGCGTGGTACATGATTCAACGCTAAAAACACTATCCATAACGTTAGGTTTCTTCAAGCAAATTTGCGAAAATCAAACAATAGCAGTCCGAGACAGCCAACTTTTTAAATAAAATTATTTTCATTGTTACGAACTTCTGAGGCACAATCTCTGACGTCGGAACCTTGTGCATTTAATTGCGGCACAAGAGATCACACGTAACGAAATTAGTAATTCTAAATAAATATTTACTCATAAAGTTGGCAAATACCATTATCTAGGATTGTCATTGAGAATTTTGTCTATATTGGATTGGAAAAAAGCTTAGAATTCAATTGATATTCTCAGCATTTATTTATATACAATGCACTCTTGACTGACTGCTGAACTAAACATCCGGAGTTCTGAAATCCTTCAACAGTATGCGCTATTACTGTTAATATTATACATTTAGCTTTGTTACAGTTATAAAATTTGCCTCAGCCTTTCGGCAAAATGAATTTCTGCAAAACGACTTTCGACAAAACGATTTTTTCAGATGATAAGAGGAGTGCGAAATTTTTCGGTGAAACGTCTTTCGGGAAGACGACTTTTGCTAGTGTCTATCTACAAATATAATTTTTGGTGTAACGACTTTCGGGAAAACGACATTCGGAAAGCGACTTTCGGCAAAATGGCTTTTCTGATGAATTAATTTCGATGAAAATGTTTTTGGGAAAACGATTTTCGGGAAAACGATTTGAATACAGAATAGAGCGCTGAAAATACAATTCGGGAAAACGATTTTATCATCAAAATATACTGTTCATTAATATCTTTTTAATGCATGGAAGAAAAACTTTATCCAACGATTGTTTATTTCTAGTTAAAATTGTTACAAAATCATTGAACTCTGAGACTTTTACAGATTTTTCTATTTGATCTTCATCCCAACTGCATTCTTTAGTCCAATATTTCTTTAAAATATTTCCAAAGATATCTATTACTTAATACATAACTTTTTAATTAAAAAAATGCATATTTTAAAATAATATCAATAAACAAAACCATGCTGTCTGGTGCATTGTAAGATTTTGTAATTTAGTATTAATTTCTTCTATTTTTGACTTAAATTGTTGGTTCGAATTTTGTAACATAGTATTAATTTCTTCTATGTTTGAACTAAATGAAAGGATCAAAATTTTTAATTTATCAGCTATTTAACAAATTATATTTCTTCTATTTTTGAGTTAATTGATTTCTTCAAGCTTGGTAATTTATCATAATATTTCTTTCCTCAAATTATTGGTAGTGTATACAATTTTCGTATTTATTAGTGTATCAAAATAATTTTAAAGTGCCTGATTAAAATTTTAAGTAATTTCACTATTAATTGTTAATTTAGTTTCGTGTATTTTATAATTTAATTCTTTAACAAAAGTTTTATATTTAGATTCTCAATCTTTACCAAAGTATCATATTTTGGAGTTAAAATATCAAAATGTGTAACAATATTATCATATTTTGAATCTATATTAACACATGATTTCGTTAACACATTTCCAATGATATCCATTGTTTATTAAAAAATAAATAATTTTTGAAAATTTTAAATTACGATTGTTTTCTATCATCACAATAAGTTATATATTTTTTTGAAGATATTCAACTAATTTAAGCAGGGGATTGCCCCCAAAAGAATAAAAAAAATAAATACTTTTATTTTCTTTCCAATAACAAACCCAGTGTGTACCAGAATTACTCGAAACATCTAGATTTACTGTCCCACATTATCTTTAAGGTGAAGATTTTGGTAGCTCATCAATCATAAATACACCGCGAAATGTTTAATTTTTAAATATCAAACATCAAAATTACTTAGTGGAATTACTTTCTATTTTTGGAAATTTTTTATACCTTTTCCTAGTATTTCCGTTTCCAAATTATGTCTTTGTTGTTCTTCTAATTCTTGATTTTTCTTTTTAGCATTAATTACACAAGTAGCAATAGATGATGTACCACCAGCCAATGCTCCGAGAGCTTCTAATGCAGCAAAAATTAATGGAAAATAGAATTAAAAACACTTAGAAAGTAAATGGAGGTAACGTTGAATGTGTTAAATAAAAAAAATGTACAAACATTTCTGAACTCACAATATACAAATCTTATTTGATAAAGAAAGCTAAATTAATACATAAAAAATTTGGTTGTCAAGTGCTATTGGAAATAGAAGACTTTAAAATATTTTTACCAGACAAACATGTTCAAAAATATAATGATATTGTTTTAGAAGATGTTAACAGTGGTTCTATAAATATTATATGGAAAGGAAAGAAAAAATTTTTCCCTGGAAAGGAAATTCATTCAATTAGATACGAAGAAAAATTTGAGTTGTATGATTAATATTTAAATTTCTTAGTTTTTATCGTTTTTTTATTTACAGTTATTTGCATTCTTTAAATTTTAACAACACATTTTATCTTCTTTTGCAGCGATTTTGTAAAAATTTCTTGATAAGGAATTGTGAACAAATTACCTGAATATTTTGATAGCTTTAGGGGATTTGTTCTTTGTGTAGTTTTGAGCATGAAAAATGGTCTTTGCGTTCGAACGTACATTTCCTTTCTACTTACCGAGACTCCCGTGATGTATGTACCGAAGACAGGCAACAGGCACAGCAGACGATCGACGCACATACTGACCATGTCTCGACTGTATCCGAGCAACAGAAGTGTCTTGTGTTCTGAGCTACTCTATCTGTGATTGGTCAGCTGGGATGCCAATGGGTGTGGCTGGCTGTTATGGTGATCGACGCGCCCTTGCTCCCCTAGACTTCAGAATAGAGGGAAGCACTGACTGCATGTCGATTTGGTGGTTTGTGTAATAAGTCACCCGATGAAGAAGACCGAGTGTTCCCGAATTGGCAGAGAGTAACCACGTTATGTTTCGGCATATTGAATCACTGTTATCGACTTCCACCATGTTTGGGACACTTCACCACTAATATATTTGGTGCTAATGTGATGTTTGCACAGGAGGAGGAGAGCGATATCGCGTATAAATGAGGTTATCGAGTAATGTGGTTCCATAGATGGCGAGACTTCTGTTTAGAAAAGTAAAATGTTTTCGTTTATTTTTGAAATTAAACCCAGATGTGTCTTGGTAGGGAAATTATTGTTTTTCTGCAAGTATATAGATGTGTGATTTCTGCATTATATGTTCAGCGGCAGGCAAGTTAGATTGGTCGTATTTGTGAGACAGTTAAATTCAGCTAGTATTTTTCTAAGATATCATATTTTAATTAAAGTTGAAAACTGTAGTTTTTTAAATAGATCAAGCATATTTCATTACCAATGGCAATGATTGCTTGGTTCAGAAACAATTACAGACAAAGCTTTCTGATGACAGTGACAGGCGAGACCACACCAGTGAAGGGGAAGAAAAAGGTACAGTTGAAGTTGAGTGACCTCTGCATTGTGCACGAAGTGTACATAGCCGACATAGAAGATGAATGTTTATTGGGCCTGGATGTGTTGCGCAAGTTAGAGTGCTGTATAGATACTCGGTCAAGTGTATTAAGGGCTGGTAACCAGGAACTGGTAATGATGCCACGAAGCGAACTATCCTCGCCAATCAGATGCCAAGTGGTCTGTTGTGAGACAACTGTTTTGCCAGATTCCAGTGAGATTGTCATCTCCACACAGTGTCGAGGCAATTTTTTATGGCATGTAGCTCTGGTCGAACATATGAGAAGAGGAAGCAGCTTACCTGATGAGGTGGTGGTAGCAAGAACATTGGTTTCGCCGAGTTCTGGAAATTTACCTGTTCTAATAGTCAACTTGTCGAACAGGCAAATCCAGCTTGAGGAGGGGACCATAATAGGTGTGTGCAAACAAGTTTCCCAAATAACTACAACCGACACAGAAATCATAAAGTCTGGTTACCTTAATGGGACTATGCCAGAACCCCTCAAGGAACTACAGACTAGAACTGGAGAAAACCTGAACTGGAGACAAGAAAAGGCTGTGGCAGAACTTTTGAAGAAAAACAAGTAAACTTTTTCATGTGGGCCACTTGACCTTGGCAGAACATCCGCTGCACAACATCACATTGATACAGGAGAAGCTAGGCCAGTCAAGCAACCCCCAAGACGACTGCCTCTGGCTACACAAGAGACTGTGGATGGCACCTTGAAAGAAATGAAGGACTTGGATGTGATCGAGCCATCGGTCAGCCCTTGGTCATCACCTGTTGTGCTAGTTATGAAGAAAGATGGGTCCACAAGATTTTGTGTGGATTACCGCCGGCTGAATGATGTGACCAAAAAGGACTGCTACCCGCTTCCCCCGGATTGATGACACCCTGTACAGCTTGACAGGGTCACAATGGTTCTCTACACTTGACATGAAGAGTGGCTACTGGCAATGTGAGGTGGCGCAAGAGGATAGGGAGAAGACAGCCTTCTCTGTGCAAGGGAAAGGAACTTGGCAGTTTAAAATCACACCATTTGGGTTATGCAATGCCCCTACTACCTTTGAACGACTAATGGAAAAGATTCTACCTCTAGATATTTGCCAAGTTTACTTAGATGATATCGTGGTCACAGGTAAAACATTTGATGAACACCTTACCAGATTAGATTCCGTATCCCAGAAAGTGGCTACTGCAAATCTTAAGCTGGTTCCCAAGAAGTGTGACCAGTTCAAAATAAAGTTAGTTTCCTAGGACATGTGGTATCAGCTGATGGAATCCAGACTTACCCAGAGAAAACCAGGACAATAAAAGACTGGCCACAACCAACAGATAGGACACAGGTGAGGAGCTTTCTTGGACACTGTGCTTATTATTAGTGATTTGTATATGGATTCGCTACGATTGCCAAGCCACTACATAAGCTTACTGAATCCAAAAGAAAATGTCTGTGTATGCCTGAATGTGAAGCCTCTTTCAGAAAATTAAAATAAGTTTTTATGTCCCCTCCAGTTTTGAGCTTCCCCGATAATGAAGGCGAGTTTATATTGACACAGACACGAGTGATGTAGGCATCAGTGCTGTGCTATTACAGGTTCAAGATGGAGTAGAAAAGCCGCTAGAATATTTCAGCAAAGTGCTGCAACAACCAAAGAGGAAATATTGTGTCACTCGCAGGGAACTATTGGCAATGGTGAAGTCCATATCACGTTTCCAACATTATTTATGTGGCAGACATTTTACTCTGAGAACAGATCATCTGCTCTACGCTGGCTGCTGAACTTTAAGAATCCCGAAGGACAAATAGCTCGATGGATACAACACCTTCAAAAATACAACTTTGATATACAACACTGTGCTGGTCGTTCCCATAATAATGCAGATGCATTATCCCGCAGGCCTTGTGACGACAATGGTCACCATTGCGAACGGCAAGAGGATAAAAGCGGAGGAGTGCTGTATGTTAGAACAACAAGGCTTCAGGCATCAACGTCCGATGGGAAGTACCCCTGGACTGACGGAAAGATAAGCGAAGAACAAAGAAATGACCCGGACTTGTGCCCAATACTGGACTGGAAATAGCAGGACCACCGGCCAGAATGGCAGGAGCTATCTGAAAAAAGTGCTACAACTAAGGCATATTGGGAACAGTGGAATTCACTTGTTCTGAAGAATGATGTCCTCTACCGGAACTGGGAAAGTGCGGATGGCAGACATGAACACCTACAGTTGGTCCTCCCAGAGAACAAAGTCCCAGAGGTACTGAAAGAGCTCCATAATTCAGTGTCAGGTGGTCATTTCGGTGTTAAAAAGACACTCAACAAGGTTCGAGAGAGGTTTTACTGACTTCATTGCCGAGATGATGTCGACAGATGGTGCCGAATGTGTGACGACTGTGCTGCAAAGAAAGGTCCTAGGGTCAGAGACTGAGGTCGTCTCCAGAAGTACAATGTTGGTGCCCCATTCGAGAGAATGGCTGTTGACATCTTGGGTCCCTTGCCAATAACCGAGAGAAACAATGTGTACTGGTTGGTGGTGCAGGACTACTTCACCAAATGGCCAGAGGTTCTTCCCATACCGAATCAAGAAGCCAGCACGATGGCTGATGCACTGGTCGAACATGTGTTCTCAAGGTTTGGGGTGCCAGTGTAGCTTCACTCGGACCAAGGGCGGGATTTCGAAGCGGCCCTTTTCCATGAAGTGATGAAGATACTGGGTATAAAGAAGACTCGAACCACTCCTCTACATCCACAGTCTGATGGAATGGTCGAACACTTAAATCGCACCCTGGAGCAGTACCTATCCATCTTTGTATATTATAATAAAAAGTATTGGGACTTCAAAGTACCACTGTTTCTGCTAGCATAACATTCTGCCATTCATGAAGCAACTAAGGTGACACCGTCAAGAATGCTGTTTGGAAGAGAGCTCCGTCTCCCGAGCGACCTGATGTTCAGACGCCCGGCGGAGGAAGACCAGATTGCATCCCCAGTGTATGCTAGCGAGTTACGTCGCAAGTTGGTTCACACTCACAACTTTGCCTGGAGACACCTTAGGATCGACACCGACAGGTTGAAGATTCGCTGCGATAGGAATGCACCCAATGAAACATTCCAAGGAGGACAACTGATGTGGTTGTACAACCCTCAGAGAAATAAGGGGTATTGTCCCAAGCTGCAGAAGAATTGGGAAGGCCCTTATGAAATAGTGAAGAAGATCAATGATGTGGTGTTTCGAATTTTTCGTCGAGGCTCATGGGTGAGAGGACCTGAAGTTGTACACATCGACAGATTGTCCCTCTACAATGGACCTGAAGCTGCTGTGTCTGCTCGGGACGAACAGACTTAAGGAGGGGGAAGTGTTGCATGCCATATACCTGGAGGATGGTGGTCTGCAGCTGTTTCGTAACACTTTGTGGACTGGCCCCTGACTCATAGACCGGGCGGATACGTGATGGAAGACACGCCGAAGCTACGTCATAGATACCTGTCCCAACAGCGCCTTAACCCTACGTAGGCGGCCTACATGACTCAATTTATGTCCGAAACATGTAGTAATGTTTATTTTTAGACCCCTGTAACGCGGTTATACCCCGACTGTTTCGAGGAGTTTAAAACCGTAGAATCGGCACATTTGGGGAGAGTTCGCTATTGGTCGTGCTAGAGGAAGGTGCTATGGTTGTGGAGATGAATTGGTGAAGACATCTTGGTGACGTCAGAGTCTATTGTGAGGCGGCAGGTGGCTACCTTCGGAGCAGTGTTGGACGAACCAAGAGGACTGCTGCGGCGGGCTGACGCGCGAAGAGGAGGTACGCGACGGGAGTCGAACCAAAGACCTCAAGAGTGAAGACAGCGGTGCATTCGGAGCGCTGCGCAGCACACGGTGATTCATCACCACGGCGGACTATTAAGGTCGTACACTGTCACTATTTGAAAGACTGTTGATTGGGTATATGACTGAATTTTATTGTGATTTGTAGTGTTTAATTAATTGATGGTAAGAATTTTTTGTGCTTTAATTAACAAAGTTAAATAACATGTCTGTGACACAGGAGTAATTGTGTACATAACTAATTGTGTTGTGAAAGTTATAGTTGATTGCTGTTTTGTGTTTTTGTAAGCTTTGTGAGCTATTAAATTCAGTACTTAATTTAACTCTTTTATTTATAATTGTAAGACCTCTATCCCAAAAGAACTAATGGGAATTGCGCACTTGAAAAGTTTTGCTCAAACATGTAACAATATTATCATGAATATTACAAGGTGAAACTTACATTTACGAATGTAACTTGAAATGATAAGGAATTAAACAAAAACATGAGAAATTAACTCACAGAGCACGTACATGACAAAATATAAATTTTAAGAACTTTAGTACTTGCAAATCTGTTAACGGCAAAATATGATATAAATACTTAAAAGTTATTCACAGGTTTATAAAAATACTAATAGTCATAAATGAAAAGGAATAAGCATTAGGTTAAAGAATGAATGGAGACAAGGTTAGACTTGCGACATAGTAGGAGGTCAGGTAATGTTAAGTTACGATTTCAGCATTAAAAAACACATTTTATAAAAGTCCTACACGTAATATGAATTCTAACAAGCCCTGACAAAGCATAGCAAGAATAAAATTTTCCAAGGATTAAAAGAAGAAGACATGTAGGCCTACTACACGAGGAGAAATAGTACTAACCTACACTACTTGTAACACCCTACAGAAAAAAAATATATATTCTAAGACCGACAGTAATGAAACACATTCAATGCCTTACAAGAATGAAAAATACCTTAAGGAATTAAGTTGTCCCATGCGATATACTACAATAAACTTATTATAGTGGATCTCGGAGTGAAACAGGTAATCAATAATGGATAACTTGGAAGTATAGTGTGTGTGTGTGTGTGTGTGTTTGTGTGTGCGTGAGGAATAATATGAAACATATCTTACACAGACACGCTTTAATATTTAATTTTTTCAAAATTAATAATGGTAGTGGAATTGGTACCTTTAAAAAATAAGCAGCGTTTTTTTCTAGCAATTGCACATAAACCATAATGTCTTGAGTATATATTAGTGCAATGTGGGTATATTCTCGTGTAAAACTAATAATATGATACATAGAATCATATTACGCAAACACAACACCACCAAATGCCTTTAACCTGTAAAGCAATGCTATATATTACACTACCAGAGAAAGAATGATGTCTTTGGTGTAGATTATTGGAACCGTAGTGTATGCTAGTGAAAAAACTACTAAGCCACAATGAAAATTATTATTTAACCCCAATCATGTAAGTCACAAACAAAATAATTCACTATTGGCTCATTCATGGACTAATCTGTTTTACGTATTTCTTGTATAGGACTGGGTTTCTTTTGTCGCCGACAGCTTGGTGAGTCGAAATCTCGTATAACCTGAATTTGCTCAAAAAGTTGACTTGGTCCCTTTTGCAATTTCCCGATTCAATTATGCTACGTACTTACACATCCGAATGTGCTGCGACATTTCTTAAATGAAAAGTTAAAAAACAATATGACAAATTTACAACATAAATAAACCACTTCTAGTAAACTCTTCATCACACATTAAACGCGTATCTTTTAATATTAATTCACAACAATTTACAATTAGGAGGAGCAAGGTGAGGGGTCTTGTACAATAGGAATGATACATTCCGATTAATTAATATGATTGTGCATAACAGAGTAGGAGTAGTTGAACATCATAGCTTTCCCTTCATTTTCTTAATTTTTAATGCCAAATATACACTACCTGTCTATTTCTCTGCAAATTTATTCGTATCCAGTTCAAGTTCACGACCACTCCATTCGAGAATGTTAATCTGTTCCTGCTGTTAAATTGTGTTATTGTTGACTTAAAATAAAAAAAATAACAATAACTATAATTTCACTTACATTACAAAAGGACCAGGAAACCGATGTTGAAACTAATGCTATTCCATCACAAATAATTCATTTAATCGTCCATAAATTGTGTTTGGTCGTAAATAAATGTTTACATACACTGCGATAGTCTTAACTTCATCTCCATTTATACATTTTTACTGGAGGCTTTAAGGACGCTGTTGCATGTTTATCGGTAGAACATTCAATGTCACATTGATCCTGATGACCTTGCATTTAATTATCCTCAAAAATGAAACTCCCCTTACAAAAAAATTTGTTCAAAGTTACAGTTAAAAATATTTTGTGTAGAATTTATTTTCACTCAGACAATCAAAGTCCACGTCTTTATCCAAAGTGTGAAAAAATATTACTTCAGAAAAATTCAAATACATGTCATAGTAAAATCCCAAATGCATGAATCGGAAACATTGCCAAAAAACTGGATATGACAAAACATAAGTTATACTAAAATAAATAAAATATCAGTAAAAATAATCAGCATTGAAAAGAGTTTGCAGATGAAACCCAGGAAATAGTTTTTAACTTAGAAAATTTAAAGGTAATTAACAACTTAATAACTTGGCTACATATTCCTAGAACTTTTAATTACATTCTGCCTTGTGGGGTACAAAATTTGTAGTAGTAAGACGGACTTCTCGAGGCCGCAAGATTTATAAGTTTATTTTTGTAATAACGTAACTTCAATGCAATGAAATGTTAAGGTTATACCCATAACACTTTGTTATTGTTGTTAACGAAATTGTTGTTTAAACAAATTTAAATATAAATGAACTTATTTTTTCACAACTACCATGTTTAGTGCACAGCACATATCATAACAGCATCGTGTTACTGTGACGTCCAAGTTTAAAAATATTCATATCTGGTAATCAACATGAAAGAGCGTTTTCATGTATTTCCAGCATGGCTTTTTTAAAGAAAATTAGGTAAATCTCAACAGTGTTATGTTATATTGTTGCAAAGAATTGTAATGCGCAAGTATTTTTCAATAAATTCTAAGCAATTACTCCTCAACATTTGTAGTGTTAGTTTGTACTCAACAATTTAAGGTTGCTTTGAACCGAAAAAATTTTAATTGTATAACTGTACCAAACGTTGTCCAACTCTTACACTTTGCATGAGTTGTAGTTTCCCACAAATAAAATATTTTTCAGTTTCGTAATTTTGGTACAAGCGTAAGTCACAGTATCGATTTGGCCGTTTTCGCTATCTATCCAAAGTAAACAGAATTCAAACGATAAAATGAAACAAATTAGAGTGAACGTTCAAGTATTAAGCAACAAACTGACACCTTCTAATTTCACGTAAAAATATCTTGTATTAAAATAAATCCTGAATGAACCTAAAAGATTTCATATCGTTGAGTACGAGTATTTTTAAAAATAATTTTTACGTGAAATTACAAAAGTGTCATTCTCTAGCTCAATACATTTACTTTCACTCTGAATTATATCGTTCATATTATTTCAAATAGTTTTTAGCTTGGGTAAGTAGTAGAAAAAGTCAAATCGCTACTTTGACATGCGCTTATACGAAAACTACGGAACTGAAAAAATTATTTCTTGTGGAAAATTGCTATTAAAGAAATGCGTGAAAGTTGGACAATGGTTAGGAACAATTATAAAATTACGAATCTTTTTTACAGATTGCTCTTAAGATTCTACGTTTAACAAATTTAACTTTACATTGATAGTTTTCTAAATGGTAATTTAGTTATTAGCATTTTAAAATGATTTTATAAGAACACTAATAGCAATGTTTTGATTACAATCCTGACAATATGTCGCAATATAACTAAAGAGGTAATAGGGCAAAATTTATAGAAAAATAATTAAAGTAAATATTGGAAACCAAATTCGGCTATTACAATTCGATTGATTACGTAATACCACAGTTATTTTTTCTGCAAAACTTTGTAATGTGTTACATTAAGAAAATAGCATAAATATTAAATAATAAAAACCACAACTGCAAATGTTAATAAATTCGCAAGGTACATTTTCTAAATTCAAATATACAAAATAGTGTGTACATAATTAAAGTTAGTGCAATGTGCTGGAAATATGTTTATTAAGTATTTTGCAAGATTTGATACGTACCTAAAAATTCATAAAAATTACACCTTAAGTAATACTTTATATACATACAACATTTGCTAACTTATCCGTCATTAGGCATACGCCTGAAAGATATAGGTATTAACTGTAATATTAAAAACATAATAGTTTTTTTTTTCAGGAATCCATGGTGGTGTTTTCCTTTTGAAGTAATAGAAGCAGTTGCCGTTCATTTAATGTGGATAGCAGCAGCAACTTACTGTGAACTTCTTGCTCCAAAGAAGCTACTTACAACTTTAATCGGAGTACTAGCTATGGCTCATTTCAGTCTTGGTAAGTACAGAAATTATCAAATTATAAACATATGTACATTTACATCTTTTACATGTTACAACTTTCTTAAATGACCGTAGATCGTTACATTCAGGGACATTCTATGAGAGCGTTAGCCCCAGGGCAACATAAATAGGAGACTTCCCCACCCTCGTCTTTTTATACGCAGTGATAATTAGTAAAGTATGGCCTATTTATCTTTGTATTGGCATGTAGTCACTAATACAAACGTTACATTACAGGTACCACAATACAATGTATTCAGTTCACACAGAAATATTAGAGACATATATGCGAGCGAAGAAAAAATAATGTAAGTTACTAAAATGAAGTTCTAACAAATCTAAATGAATACCTCGTATTGCTCTGCCATATATAATAAAACGTCGAATAATTCAAATTATTAATAATTAAATTTTTTCAATCCAAAAGAGAGGCTCCCTTGATGAAAGGCCCAGGGCCAATGCCCCTCTTCCTCCGCCCCCCTCAACACACAGCACTGTTTACAATTGTTTAAAAAATGTCATAACTTTCCTTCAACTTTGCTATTAAATAAGATACTGGAACCGAAGGTGGCCGTACCTAATATTAAAATAATTGTCGTGGTTGGTAGGCCTACAGATAGGATAAAAATCTGACACGTGTCTCAGAAGAATCCTTTATTTAACGTGTACAAATTAAAGAAATAACAACTCGGTGTAAGTACAGAATTTTCTCTGATTACAGTCTCACTTTTTATGCCAGTCTTCTTTTATTAGGATCCAGCAGTACTATCTTGGAGAAGAGAGGCTGCCTATTTCTTGCCACTGTAGCTAATATATTTACGTTTTCCTTTACATTTCTTGTTAGTGCTTTTCTTGAAACTGAGTATCCTCAAGATAACGAAGGTGATGTTTGACAATTTTCTGGCTTTGTATTGTCGGTAAAATCAGTGTCTTCAGATGTTGAATATTGCTCAGGCTACTGTAAATCAAAGAGAGAGAGAGAGGGGGGGGGAGTGATATGTTTCACCAGCATGTACTTCATTGTTACTGCCCACCTTTTTTCTCTTCTTCCCATGAATGTCAATGACTGACACCCTATCCTTCAACAAACTGTCCGTTGCCTTCGTTAAGTACACTTGGATCCATGAATTTTCAAGATTTATTTCCATGGCGATTTGAAATAACACCTACAATTGAATTGGGAATTTGCAAACGTGACCAAGTCCATTTTTTGAGCAAATTCAGGTTGCACGGATATTCCCACTCTTAAAAGCATTCTCGTGCTGTCAACAACAAAATGAACCAACTCATACACAAGAAATAAGTTAAACGGACTAGTAAATATATGTGGAACTTGCAACATGTACCAAGTCGGACTTGGGATCTTTTTCTGAAGATACCAAGTCCTGGACTTGGTACCTTTTGCTAATGACAAATGATATGGTCATTACAGGGGGATTGTGACTATCTATGTTAAAGAGTCCTGTTACTTTTAAAATAATGAATACTGCTATCATATCCCAGGATAGTTGAGAACAGTTGTAATGCCAACAAATAAAGTTTATAGAAATGGTACTGTACCCATTAAATAATCAAAAGATGAGGACATTCGCAAATGTTTGCAGTGTGTTGCAATTAATGATGTAGCGGTCACATTCTACGACAACATACTGCATTAGCCTGCCACAGACAAATTGACATGTCCATGAATGTACGAATAGTGCATTATTTTGTCAGTGACTTACATTATGGTTGTATATGAATGTTGCCATGTTGTTTAGTAATTCGTTTACTAACACATGCCAAGTTTCCAACACAAAGGATATTTTACTTTCTCTGATAGTGTAATACATAACATTGCTTTATGGGTACAAGTTATCAGGTGGTGTTGTGTTTGCAAAACATGTTCCCATGTATCATATTATAAGTTTGACACTAGAACATACACTCATTGCACTAATATATACTCAATAGATTGTGCTTTATGTGTCATTGTTAGAATAGATGTTAAGTAATTTGCAAATGGTACCAAGTCCACTAACATTATTAATTTATAAACGATAAACGACCAAAGTGTAACCATTTGAATTATGTTCCAAATTATTCCGCACACCATAATTTCAAGTTATCCATTATTAATAACATGTTTCTTTCCCAGATCCACAAAGGTAAGTTTTTTGCTGTTTCCCAACAATCTGCTTACTTGGACTTGGTCACTTTTGCAAATTCTTGATTCAGTTTAATTAATTGGTACATTCTCATAAAATATGTGATCAATATTTGTCCCAACTCTTGGCCTTACTTTAATTTAAGGGTGCCAACTTCCTTATGCGATACTGAATCAGAGCTACAGTACATACAATTATACTAACAAAGTAATATTACTGAAATGTATCTTCAATGTTCGCTTGCGAGTTGTTATTCAATGTTCTGACAACATTGTTATTGATGGCACAGGCTAAACGTACCTGAACACGTGTTATGTTGTAGATTCGACTTTCTTTTATTACATGGTTTTCTACTTCCAGATGTGAAATGTTTTTAAATGTTTTTCCTTCGAATGTGAGTTATTTTTAGTATGAAAATTCAAATTGATTTCAAAATATCTGCATTATAATTAAATCCTCACCTTAAGCCTCTAAATGGTTCCCTAAAATGTAATTTGTTCATGAAAAGAGAAGATAACGCAAACAATAAATGTGTATTAACATTACATACTCATATCATTTCACTACTCTTTGTTCCTAGTTTCACCATAGTCTGTACGCTGAACACATCACACGTATGTTCGCATGATTGCCTATGATGTAGACTCTGTATGTCTGCGTGAATTATTCAAGTGTGTTTGAGAACAAACGGGTACGTCCTAGGCAGTTGCAACAAGAGGACCTTTTGTTACACAGGTCTCATTTATCAATTAACCATCTTCAAATGTTCGAAAATGCTGATGTTAAAAAAGTTATAAGCAATTAGAGGTTAGCCACCCCTATTATTTTCATAAGGGTAAAAAGGTATCAAGTTGTATTTGCTGTTGATTTGAAGGTCCCAAGAGCATTAAGCAATGCTGAAAATATCGTTTTTGTATGTCATTTAGTTTTCGATATTTTGGGGAAATACTACTATAAAATTTTATATTGAAAGACTCATTACTTTCTTAATATTAAGTTTAGGCGAAAAATGCAAAATATAATTTGTGCTAGTATTTTCATAAGGAATCGCCTACCGGAGTTTGTATGTCGTTATTTTACCGTAATTGCGCGTATTAATAAGTAAAATTGCCCTACATTGAACGAGTAAATTTGCCATTTTGTATAGAGCATGGTCGTCGCAGTTGCCTGGGATGAGAAAAAAATTTAGCTGCAACACAAATGAAACACTTTGTGCCATGCCCAACCTGGACAATGTTCACAATGTCTGGTGGCATCCTGGCCCGTAACACATAATGCGAATCGATATCCGCTCGCCCAGCTGATTTGTAGCAGAACAGCTGTACTTCGTGCAAGACCGATTCAACTGCCAAGGTCTCGTTAGTACAAAAACCGTCCTGCCTATACTTCAACCACATGTTACAATAACTTGTGTTTTGAGTAAATCACTGGTAATTTTTTGTAAAGAAATTTTAACGCAAATAATTTTATAATTTCTAAATATTATTTCTGTAATTGCTTTACATTATTCCATAAATAAAAATATACATTTCGCGTCGAACAGTATTACGTTATTTACAAGTACTTAAATACTTGTCCACATTATCATCAAAATAATATATTAAGAAATCTTCTATAACTACGATTAATATTTAACTTTCATGGCTTTAACTGAATAATCTTCCAGATCATGTGACAAAGACTAATAGATTGAGCAGTATATTTAAGCTGTTTTTATGGCTTGAATAAATGTACTGTGTAGCAATACCTTAGGTGAAAATTCTAACTGTTGAAGATTCTGCTGAGACTTTTCCATTAAAACTGCAATTTTTATTATTTATCTGAACGATTCCATGATATTTTAAGTAATTAGGTCAAAAGTTTCAGAACTACCGCCTTCCACTTAATTCACGTTTTCTCAAATTTACAAATGTATCATTAGACCAACGGACTGAAATTTCAATGGTCAGACGGTCCAAAATCTGTAATAGGGAACTACTAAGTGCGTAATACAACATTTTTTTTTCATTCTCAGCTCACATTTTTGCTATTATATCCCGTTTGCCGTAAAACCACACTAATGACTACTATTTTTTTTGCCTATGCCTCCATTAATTTATTTGCCTATAATTTTCTATAAAAGTGTATTTATTAAGTATGTTCAAATGAAAGAGTCTACATCTGTCCAACAACAACAACAACAACAACAACAACAACAGTCTTTAGTTCACATATGTCCAGACTGTAGATCTACAAATTTAAAGTGTAACCAAAGCTGTAGGAAAGACACGAAAGACACAGAGTTGGTTATAATACATGACAAGTTAGCATGTGTGAATTCATAATTTCTGAAAGTACTATATTTATGAGGGTTTTAGGACAAGAGTCGCAATGTGGATTTTCGGTAAGAGCTGATTTGTGAAGCCATGTTGTAATGGAACGCCCTCTCCTGACGCCATGTTGGATTACCTTGAGCTTTAACCTTGACCTTCCATCAAGGTCAACGAAGGTCAAAATTCCAACAATTTAAAAATTTCGAAAAAATTCCAAAATTTCGAAGAAAAAAACAATTTCAAATATCCAAATTTTTTAAAATCTTATAATTCAAAATTTACCAAAAAAAATTTAAAATTGCAGCACTGCAAGAAATGACAATAATTCATTTCCAAATAAAAACTTAACAAAACAATTTTAAATATATGTTACCTACAATCTTGTTTCCAGCTGCCATCTTAGGGTTTCTTCTAGATTTTCGGATAATTTTTCGATTTCGCATTCTATCCAAACCCCGCACATATTTAAGAAATAAAATTTAATAACATTTTTAATATGAAACCTTTCTTATATAAAAAACTGTTATAAAAAGATTTTGCATGAAAAGTATTTAATTAAAAAATTACCGACATGTCGTGTCCCATCGACAACTTACTCCTTCTACCACATCTTACAAAAATATGTTAAGTCCTCCATTTCTTTCCTCCCTCACCAACCAGCATAGTACCACCATATCCCTGCCCACACTTTATCTACTCACCACCCCTCACTCACACCACTCCCTACCCCATTCCCCACCCCCACCCCTTCTACATCTCTTACCATCCTGCCTCTTCAAATCTTCTCGACCTTCACTTACCGATGTTACTGCCCGAGCATGTCAGAACTAAACCCATTCCCCTACCCTCAGCATTTAATGTGCATGGATACGGATATCCCTCTACTCAGTATGCAATATCTTATCCCGTGACAAACATCCAAACAAATTTTATTTTTCTATCATGACTCTACTTTTCTGCACGTTCAATGTAAAATATTTGTGCAAAACTAACTACTTTTTCACATTTATACTCATCAAACACATATGGTAAAAAACACCCACATCTTCAGAAAATTGAACTTTATTTACAATATATTATCTTCATACAACTACGTAAAAACGTACAGTATCCCTTCCAAAGCATCCTTTCCGTGATTGATCACCGCAATGCTTGAAGCATACTTCGCACACATGAACTTAGTTCCCTTACGAAGTTAACTGTGACCATACCAGACTTCAAAAATTGCTAATATAACGATAATGTGAAATACACTTGTCCTCATTTCTCAGCAGCAAAAGATGGAAATATTCTAGCTTTTATTCTTTCGCACACGTATTGGCATTGCTTTTAGCTTGGCAGTCAGCACACATACATTTACTGAGACACCAGGTTTGATCTATTCGGAAAGTGCGACTTGCCGCAGTGGTGTTGGAAACTCGATGCCAATAAAATCTAATTTATTCGCCAGCAATTGTTGCGGGTTTGAATCTACTTCATATTTAGCCATGATCACCCACATGAAACATTTTTCGTTGTTAAAGTTGTAGGGTTGGTTGCAGCATGTTCGATTTTTATAGAATCAGGTAAATAAATTATAGAAGATTCAGTTACCAGAACATTATTATTAGTATACTGACTGAGCCCCTTACAAATCTTTATGGTTATGTAAGCCGTCCACGCGACTGAATGCATTTTCACATTTGTTGCACTGAGGCAAAATTCGAGAAGGGTTAAGAAAACAACAATAATATGTCTCATGGCATCTGGCAGCCCAATCGTTGGTGAATTGTCTGTAACAAAAGATACACTTCACTTCCAGAGTTCGAAGTACCACACCTTTGCAAGTCTTCTTATGTCTAACAAGTCCATCTAGGCTAGCAAGCTGGTTACCACACCAGTCGTACTTATTCAATACACAATAATTATACAGACACCCATTCTCGTGTTGATGGGTATTGGAGAGTCGGGTGATGTATTTTTCACAAAATCGTCACTGATGGCATTGAAGTGGAGAGGGTGGATGACCCAGTTGACTCAGGAGTTGACTCTAGCAAAGCGACTTAAATCTCAGGTACTGTAGAAGTCACTATCATGGCTGAAAAGCTGTTCCTGGAAGGAGAGATGGTACCACAAGCACAGGTGTAGGGATCGTTGTAGCCAACGGTGTCGTGGATGTCCCGCTCCATGAAGTAGATTGGTTGTACCTCTCCAATTGTTGCTGCCTCGACCCAAGAAATTAGTAACAGCACACAAATGGTAGCTATCTGGCTTCAAGAAGTAGATGGTATTTCTCGAATTGTGGTCGTCTCGACCAAAGTAGTCAATGGTATTGTACCCTCGAGGATGGCAGAGCTGTGCCCTCATGCATTTCTGTATTCTCTGTGTTGAACTCCAGGAGATAGCGATGTGCCTCTATGGATATCCACATACAAACTAACGAGCCCCACCTTGTCCTGCCTGTTTGCATAGCTGCCTATGTGTCACACGAGTTGTGAAAATTGACTTAAGCCAGCTGCCCAACCAGAAACAAGTAAAAATTTTCACACAAGTCAGTCAGAAACAAGGAATGCTACATAATCCCACCTATTCACAAGATTGGTTTCAAGTTTATGTTTTCTGGAAACACCGAATTTTTCATTTACAGGTTACTACCTATTTTTTTAACTAACTGGATACAGCCAGTCCATTTTTTTCTATTAAATTTATAAGTCTTAACTTGACTTTGAACATGTTACAGCCTGGTCTACTGTATTTATTTTAAAATCTGTTATGTACGTTATGCGTAAGCTTTTAAATTAAAATAAAGATATTTATGAATAATACAACACTACCAGAAATAACACACACATAATCTTAAAACACAATTTATTTGACATACAGGTTACACATATATAAATCAACTACTCAGACCAAAAATATGATACAACATCAAATAAAAGGTGTAACATTTCTGCTAATACATGAATAAAAGTTCATTTTCCTGCAAAAGTATGAGCATTCACAGATCCAACAGTAACCTCACAAGTAGGTACACATGTCTGTTGGATTGTCTGTAGCATTATCATCGTCCTGTAGACTTGGTTCTTGCTTGACTGTAGGCTCCTCGACTGCACCAGGACTGTTGACAGGACTCTAGACAAGTACCACATTGGCACATGCTTCTGTTCGGCCTCGCAGGTGGCGAGGACAAGTTATTGGTGGTTCGGAGCCAGGTTCGCACACACTCTCTTCATACGGTGCAACACATTCACTCGTAGGTTTATTTACAGGTGTGCAGAATCGATGATAGTTTTTCCGACATCTGGTGGTCTGACTCGAAGCATCATATGTTTCAACTGGTTGCTTTGATATCTGCCCCATACAGCATGGTAGCTCACATGTAGAGAAGGATACTACTGCTGCCATGCTTGCAGGGAGAACAGTTGATGGCTGCATGTGGAAGACAGCTCATTTTCCAGGAACACAGGATTCTACCTGCTGCTGGGTCCGTTCATAAGATAAAGAAAAATGCGAAAATCTCTAGTACTGTATGCCACTACCATCGCAGCTCTCTCGGTAGGTGTGTAGGTATCCACCATCCTAGTAGGAATATTCAACACCCGAGTGACCAGGTTTGATATTAGCGTAAACATTCACAAGGTGAGAAGCATACATCTTTTGTTGATGTCAGACATGCAACTGTTCCTTCAGGTCATGTGCCAGCTTCTATTTACACACTTGAGGAAATTGTTTATCCTTGTAGGTTAAAGTATTCCTGACAAAATTTGAGGTACACCATTTCCACAGCAGTTGAGTGTTCCGCGATGCACAGGCCAATTCACGTTCACATTTATCTCACAGGTATTGTTGCCGATCCCCGTACATTCTGACGAGCTTACAAAGTGATACACTTCCAAACTCGGCTTCATCATCCACGATTTATATGTCTACTGTGCATAGTTCGCTCAACCATTTCTTCTGTTCAGGTCCTGTTACGTAGATTGTGGTACATGGGTGCTGAATTAGAAGACTGCAGAGCACATTCCTTTATTAATCACACGGAATTTACCTTCGTCCCAGTCGAGTCAATGATTATACTTAGTCAGACATACGTTGGTTCTTTTGCTCTTCTCGGTCAGTAGTTTCCATGAGTACAGGGGAAGAAAGTATTGCATTCTGGTCCCATCATCATATTCATAAGTCACTGCAATTCCTTTAGGCAAAAAGTCATTTTGGCTCTCGAAGCTTTACATATTACAGTACATAATGTCATTGGTTGTGTACGAACACAACTAATCCAGCATCGTAAAAATAGTCCATATTAAATGTTCTTTGCACAGTATTCTAGACAAAAGTTTTACAACTTTGTCGCGACAGTTGTAATGGGCAAGACTGACATGTAGTATCAGATAGAAAGCATATGTGTTTGGACTATTTTTGGGTAAGCAAAATATAGTTTTTCATTGAAGTAGTTATGCCTACATCCCTCGTCTGGTCTACCTGTACACCATTAAGCAGATAAGTGATACATATAAAAAAGTTGAATGATACCATTGCTTGTTATTTTCGTCGATGCTGGAACACATCCATTTGCTTTTCTCACTGCCCCTATAATTCTCAGGAATGACTGACATGGTATAGTATAGATGTTTTGGTGTTGTACAGCGATTCAACTTCTGATGATAGAGCATATTGTGCAATCAAGAAACGTTGGTATGAATGAAGTTCCATTATTCTGATGGCCTCTTTAAAAACCACTGGTTTGTCTATGTTTATATAATCCATATTGAACGACATGTAATACCAGACTACGAATACATTGCTCTCTATCAGGTGTTAACTGCCTGATGATGCACTGTGTACTGATTGCTTGTCTCCTGCTGCACTGTATTTTATTTCTTATATATTGCATAAACCTTATTCCCATTGTATTAAGTGCAGTCTGAAAGTGATTTCTTCATTTCGACAGTACACAAATTCTTCCTTCTGGTCCACAATCAATACAACTTTGTGAGCGTTCTTCGCGACGATGGGAAAGTAAATGATGCTTTGAGGTAATTCTATCAGTTTAAATCCTTGAGGAACCATAAGTAAAAACTAATGTGTCATTGTTAGGTTTGCCATTGAAATACATTTCAATTGCCAAATTATAATTTGTCCATACAACATTACCTGACAATATCTTCACTGGTTGTGATTATTCGTAGATTTTCCCAGCATTGTAGAGTCAGTGTTTAAAAACCTAAGCATCGGTCAAATCATATTCAGTTTTGAAAAATCTAAAATTTTAATGCGTCTTATCATCAGAGTGTTGGGATTACCTCGTTGTTCAAACTTGATTCCACGAGGCAGTACTTCTCCGATATACAGGGTGGACCAGAATTCATGTGCCAAAGTCCGGGAGGGGATTCGTTATGGAAAATAAGGTGGGGTATATAAACCAACACTATTCTGTGGTAAATATTAAGGGAGCTACGCCACGTTGAAAAAAATAATTTTTTAAACATTTGTCGAAAAATACTAGAAAATATAAGAGATAGAGCCACCAAAATTGGCATAG